>JAYRCH010000327.1:0-163043 GCA_037179445.1 Phengaris alcon alcon
TGCTAATTAAATTCTGCAAAAATACAGTTACTATTCAGTCTCTAATCTCTCGATGTCATGTTACAACTGCGACATGGTATTCTCATGAACGTCAAACTCGTTTTGATTGGTCCAAACTAGAAAATCAGTTTATGATAATATCAAGACGGTCCATTTATAATTCAATCAAAGTAAAATGAAAGTGTTAGTCAATTACGAGAATTGGGGTTCCGGACTCTTATTTCTATCTAATCTATTTCTTTTCCAGATAATTCTATGAAGCCACGTTGACACAATCGAAGTAACGATCACTTTGTCCAAGTGCGAGGACACTTGTATGAGCTGGCTTGGATGAATACGACACCGTCGTAGTCAACTTCCATCGGACGCCGTCATCCAAGTGCTTTCGAATGACCTGTGGACACAAGACGAGTATTGTGCAAGGAAACTTTGTCCAAGCGTACTTGACCGTGTCATCGCGGCTTTACAGATTTGACAGAAATGTCCAGAAATTGTGTCAGTTACCTGAACCACATCAAAACGTTGCACCGAAAATCAACTCGCAAATACAAGAATGTCTACGTGATGATATTGGCTGCTTTATCCGTCTTTCTACTCACTTTTCTTCTGCCTAACATATCACATAGAATTAAAGAGAGTGAAAATATAAGTTCTATGAAGAATTACGTAAGAGAAATAACGGTTTGTATTGTCTTTGAAGTAGCGATTTGCAGTATCGGAATTCAGAGCTATATGTAACATACATAACTACAGCATGAGAAACGAAAAAAGCGTCTCATTGCGCATTTAATAAAAGTAGGAGTTAAAAACGTAACTATAAAGACAGCATACAATTGTGCTATGAGGGAATCGAATTCATAAGAAGGTAGATTCTCATTATTTATTTGCATTTTGTTATATTATTATACAATTGTCAATGACATGTCAGTTTGATATCATCATCATCACTACATAGTATAAAACAAAGTCTCTTTTTCTGTCTATCCCAATCTGATCCTCGAAACTACGCAACGGATTTATATGCGGGTTTTATTTTAATTTTTTGATGGTGTGCCTTTAAATAGCGCGTCGAAGGACGCGTTTCGCCCTGTAGCACTTTAAGATTATCAGCGATAGCACGCGTTTATCGGAGCTCTCTAGCGAGGAAAATAACAATACTTAATAAAACTAGCTGCCCGTGCCCAGTTCATACTTATTATTATGTATGGTATTTTCAAAAGCTATTGAGACGGATACAGTGTAATCCTTACGTTACTCACTTTAAGCATTTTATACATATTATAGAAGCCCTTTAAACCATAAAATTGAAATTAATATCTAATATTTAGAAGATATTGTAAAATTTATATTCAAGCGCGAAAAATATATAACAAGCGGTCTCGCGCGTCGCGCTTAGGTGATAGGGTCCCGTTTTTACCCATTGAGTACAAAATCCTAAAAAACTTTTTATATATTGTATACAGAAGTATATTGCAGTGAGTAGAGTTATTTGCTGAAGAAGTCTTTTCTTCCGCGGGCGGAGCCGTGAGCAAATGCTAGTAATAACATAATACGAACAAAATGAATTAAATTCCCTGATAGCACGTTAACTTTATTACAATAAATTGTTGATGCAACCAGGCAGTGCTGCCAATAAAATGTATGGGTCAGTTGGCGCAAAACGGGCATACTTTGTTTTTCTTTCCGGATGAAGAGGAATAGGTATACTTGAGTTTTCTCCGGGAGAGGATTTTTTTTTTTAACGGGCAATTGGCCCACCACACTTACCCACCATTGCAACTCCTGTGTAGCCAGGATCGACAGTGGTAACCAACCGCAAAAACCCTTTGATATGATCTCAGGGGTGCCCGGGGGACATGCTAAACCTGTCTTGGAACCCGCAACGAAATTAATCAGAAGGTTGTAGGAGGAGTAGGAAGTATTCCAGTTTCCCTCCCCAAGCAAAGCGGGAGACAGCAAAAATTGTGATGACAAACAGTCAGAATTAAAGGGGTAGCACCACGGGAATAACAAGTTTTTTTTTTTTTTTTATCACTACAAGACAGAATGTAATTCATGACAGTTCCGGCGTCGAGGGGGGCGCTTCAGTTTGTTGGAGTGCCCCCTATTCTAGTTGGAAGTCCTGTCCCTCATGAGGAAGACCGGCCGGTCGTGGGGAGTGTCCTTTGTTAGACAGATCCGGGACACTCCCTTTCATAACGGCTGATGGCAATCGCAGGTATGGTTTTAGTGGGTAAACCGACGTTAGCGCTGAGAGTCCCACATATCCCCATATCCCCGGGACACCCAACCTGGGGAAGGCGGGTTGGGTGTCCCGGGGATTCCTCTGCGAGAAAAAAAAAAGGTATACTTGAGTTTGACGACCTTTGTGGCTTAGACCTTGTCCAGAAAGGAAAAATACGAGCGAAAACCTACGTGCGTAGAGATTCTTATCTTACCAAAACAAAATGTCGGCCGATCTATCTCTGATGCTGTGATGCTGAAACTGAAACTTGGGACTTTTTCCCTAAATTGTGTAGAGAATAAGTTTCTAAAGGGGTTTTAGGGGGTTTTATATGCTTGTTTTATTTAAATATGCAATTAAACTGTACTGTCGACAAGTAATAATTATAAAAATGAGAGCCTGAACAAAAATAAGTTTTTTAAAGTAAATAGACAATAAAATCTAACCTATCCTAACCTATCCTAACTTGCTGTGTTATTGTTATGTACACTGGTTCGAAGGTGGGCGTTGACTCTTGTGCCACAGCCGTCATGGGCTACAATAAGTGTCATAGCGTAAAATTGTTTGTTGCATATTATGTTGTTACTTTTTGATAAATAAATAAATAAATTTAGAAAAATGTATAATTACAGCACACTAATTTACCTACCTATTATTATTAAATTACAGCTGACGTTCTGCTATTAAATCACCTATCACTCATTGGTATAAAAAATATTGTAAGACTTTAGAATACACACAAAAATAGTTCTATTTATTTTCCTTTTGCCGGAAAATGCCGGCCAAGTGCTAGTCGGACTCGTGCACTAAGGGTACCGTACTATTAGTCTGGGACTATATGCTCTGGAATTTCTGGATTCCGGAGGCCGTAGAAAATTCTGAGCATTGAAAATAGAACTCTGTGCTAATACAACTGAGTTGAAAATGGATGTTTCGAGTGTCGAGCTGTCATATATGACATGACATTGACATTTGACTCGACACTCATGTGTTCGATTTTCAACTCTATTGTATTTGCGCAGAGTTCTATTTTCAATGCTCAGAATTTTCTACGGCCTTCCGGATTCCGGAGCATATTATAGTCCCAGCCATATTAGGTGTCTTTACAACTATATTTAGTGGGTACTAATATCGAGCAAATAAAATCACGTTTCTTGTATGACAGCTCTCCATAATTAATATTACTTTAAAATATATATTTTTTTAATTATACCTACAGGTTGTATAATACAACCAAAATTCTTATTGCAAGCGTCTACCTGTTGCCATTAATGATATTGCCCAGCGGGATTAGGGTGACTTTGACGTTTATTTTATTCTTTTAATTAATTATATTATCGTTAATTATGTGGTCTATAGTCTTTGGTTTTATTTATTATTTTTCTACAGACTTTAAGGAAGGTATCGTAACATTTATGCTTTTTAGTACACTCAAAAAAATAAAAAATAGCTTAAAATCTATGACTAATAATTATTTGGAGTTTTGCCGGGGAGTTCAATGGTAGACGTTGTGGAATTTGTAATATTTCATAAATTTGTGTTATCTCGGTTCTTAATGTATCTAGTTCTTAATATTGGTAGAATATTAACCATTAAATATTCGTTAACGTGCACAAGTGTGGGCAAGTGGTACAACTTCTAAAAACGTGCTATTTTGTGCTTTCTACCACTTCACTGAATCGACTAACATGACTCATGGACTGTACTGACTATATATTTGGACTTTGACTAGACTTTAGACTTGATGATATAGAAATAAGGTGTTGAAAATTTAAACGAAAGTTCTATTTCCCGCCTTTTTAACTTGACACTGGCAAAAGGTTATAAGCCTATGCCATATATAAAAAAAAAATTGTCATCAGCTGTTGTCATTTCCATTATTTAATGTGTAGGTTAATTTTATTTACAGATCTCGAAACTGTTTATATAAATCGTTATTTAAACGTATATTTAACTAATTAAATAAAAACGTTGGTATGCGTGCTATACATAATAGTTATGTTTGCGAAACTTACGCGCAAAAAAAATCCCACAGGATTCCCCTATTCATTTTAGGGAGAAATATTTTTTTTAAACATGACATTTATGAATATTTCAAATCGATATTATTTATGTGTTTGAAGGTTTTCATATAAAATGTCTTCTGAAAAATGTTGGTTTTGACAAAACATTGACAGTACAAAATTTCTGAACACTCTGTAAAGTAAAATTTCACTAGTGTGAGTACTGTGCAAACGCCAAAATCATCAGTTGCCTACAGTGCCAACCGATGTGAATGCTGTGTAACGAATAAACTAAATACCTACTTCTGTCTCACTCTGAATCATACAATCGGAGCGAGAAAAACATATTTCTCTCACTCCGTATCTCGCGCGAGTCGAGGTCGCGGCGAAATGCATGCGGATTGCCGCGCGTATTTGGAGCGATTTTTGATAATTATTATGATCTCGGGGGTGCCTGAGGGACATGCTAAATTTGTCTTGGGACCCGCAACGAAATTAATCATAAGAATGAGGAGTATTCCAGTTCCCCTACCCAAGCAAAGCGAGAGACAACAAAATTGTCTAATTATACATAGACATATAGACCATAGACTATCTTGCCCCAACTGATAAAATACAATAGTAAGCTGGGGAGTGAGTTACCAGCTATGATTTGCAATCATTAAAATAATTGTATTTATGTTGGCAGAATGAAGTGTGCCGATTCGAAGGAGCTTATATTAGTGATGCAGAGGAATTGTGTGGTATACAGAGTTACATCTACGATACCGATGAAACAGTAAGTGCAATAATTTTTTCTTGGTAAATACGGGAATAAATAGTCATAATATCAATATACTACAAATTCAATTCCCTTAGAGGTAACTAACTAAGAAGAATGATTTTACTAGCCAGTAGGTAAATACGGTTCTACTCTCACCTATAAGTACTCTGAGGTCTAAATAATTTTCCCCCCGTTTTCGCTCCAGCCAACTTGTTGGACTTTTAATAATTTTCCATTCGCATTTAAAAAATAATAAAATATCAATGTGTCAAAATCTGATAAAACTATTATAAGGCGCCGAGATTTATTTAAGAAAATGCTTATGGTAGTCCATAATTACCGCACTTACCTACTAATATTTGTATAGATAATGGTACGGAACTCTTTGTGCACTAGTCCGCCAAGCACTTGGCTGGTTTTATGTCACTTTTTACTATTTTCATTTACTGTGTGCATAGTATGTCCCAAATTAATAAAATACTTTACAGTTTGCCTGCAGCGGGGCCAGGTTAATAGTGCCACCTATAATCTGTAACCAGTATCAGAATCCACAGAATTAAGGTAGCAGTGTTTAATTCCAATCTTCTGTAGCTCATATAAGATAAGAAATTGGAAAATATTCAGAGTTTTGCATTTTTGGAGTTTTTTCCGGGGTATCATCATCATCATTTATGATTATGATGATACCCCGGATGATGATGATATTTAGCAAAAACTAAGAACGGAGGAGTATGAAATTTGGCACAGTTATAGTTTATGTGGAGTAAGTTGTCTAGAAAGCTAAATCATTTAAAGTAATTTTTATATATACCTAAAATTAATCTCACACAGACTACCATGGGTTTGTTTAATAACAGTAGGCAGAGTACAAGTTGGTTTGACACAATTGTCATTCTTTCACAGTACAAAATCAAAAAAACATGACATACAAAACAAAAAGACATGGATTTGCTTTCTCTTTCACTTTTATGGATTTTTACCATTGATGTTTTGTGAGACAGATAGCTGCTTACGGTTCGATCTTAGTACTCCTTCAATTCAGTTATGCATATTCTTATTCCAAGGTATTTTTGACGTGATAACGTCTTATAAAACGATGAACGCCGGCTGCACGCACGAAGCATTGTCACGTTCCGCCTGATTGTCACGTTCCGCCTGAGCCGAGCGTGCAAGCGAGAGCGCGGAATAAGCGATAGAGAGGCACGATCGGCTTAAGCGTTCGGGTTGTGATGACGTTATGACGTAAAATTATCGTCCGTAAACAGACTTAACAGACAACCATTTTTTTGTTTATTTATTGTTTAATACTGCAAGTCATTCTTTTCACAGTAAAGTAAAAAAGTTTCTGCCAAAAAGATGTTACAAAAGTGAAATGTCAATGAAGATTTTATCTGCCAAAACAAAATTAGAAGAAATGCTTAGACTTAACGACGATTTTAATAAATAAAGAAATAAAACAATGTAAATAAATGTTGTAAAAAAAAAATGAAAATGGCGAAAGCAATAAAGACGATATGCATCGAAATTATAATGTACTTAACGATTGTGACGATGTGTGGGCATGTGATCGCACACTTTTGGGACTATTATGTAACCAGGAGCGAGCTGAGTGACATGAAGAAAACTCTTGACTTGTTAAAGGTAAGCAAAGAGATGGACGGCCTGGTGGTAAGAAATTATAGGTACATATTGACATTAGAAGGTTGGTAAAGCAATAGCCGCTCATGGACATAACCAACACCAGGAGCAAAGACATTGCAAGTGCGACCGCCTTTTTTACCCGACTACAGCGAAGCAATAGGGAAGGGTAATGATTTTGGCAGTCCGTGTATGTCTATATGTAGGTATGTATGTTTATTCCACCGTAGTGCCTAAACTAATGATCTGATTGATTACAATCAGATCATTAGTTTAGGCACTAATCTATTGACACCTCATTTATTAAAATGAGGTGTCAATAGATTCGTAATAATAGCTTGGATAACATAGACTATAAAATTATGTAATCAGGTTACAGTTTTTTGAAAAAATTGTAGTTATTAAACTATAGAATACAATATAAACAGATAGCTAAGATAAATATATTTGAAAGCATTTGCTCCCTGTTTGAGACTTATACGATTGCAAATTTTGAAAGTCTATATACGACTAAGAAAATATCAGTTCAGACAGCATTTTAATTCCTGTGAAGCCTTAAAAAAAGAGATGGCCTCATGACAGAAGATCGCTATATTATTATAGTTGTGCTTTTATTACAAAGACAAAGAACACAAGATAACAATATTACTTTGCAGATAACCCTCAACTGTATGGGAAATGGTTACAACCGACTTAACGATGAATTTTACGAAATAGTTAAAGAAGACACCTATAACATACCTGATAGTATACACAGATATAATGCAAAGAGTGTTATTAGTGGTTTTAAAAAGGAACCAATGGAACGAATAAAAAAAAATATAAAACACGAAAATGGTATTTATTCAGTCGAAAGAAGCACATTTAAACATAGACCTACAGCTCTAGATGGTCTTTCTCCCTTTGGAAGAGACGCATTTAAGGACAATAAAATATCTTCTAAAATGATTTACTCAAGACGATCAGATTTTAGTGACGTTGTTGGAAAGCCAAAAATGCGTTGCTTATGCAAGCACACAACGTCGTTTTACGAGTGTTATGACGATAAAAACAAAAATAGTTATTTTGAATTGATAAAATAAAATTATTGTATTTTTAATTTGTTTTCTTCTTGTTTTAATAATATTTTAGATTTTTATATTTACAAGGTAACTCGGTCTTGACTTTTAATAATTAAAATCCAAGCCTCAGTAACATTCTCGTATTATAATTACCAGACGTCGGGGAGTGGTCGAAATTCGATCACAATTTATATTTTAATTTTAAACTTTTTTACGGTTCTTTTGTCTTTTAGATAGAAAAAAATGTAAATGTTGTCTATGGAATGTGAAAGACAGATTTTTACACAATTTTTATTTGCTAATGTGTCACAACTCACAAGTGTCATCGATACACCTGATGATGACTTTGTCGAAACCGGTCGTGTAATATATTAAAATTAATGTAAAATACTTATTAAAGTGGAAATAGTGCAAGAAGTCCTGTGTTATTACAGTGTCATTACAACATGGGCTAAACCCATAGAGCTAGAACAGAGAACTCTGTTGTAGCTCTATGGCTAAACCTCAGGCTAAACTACATTAGTACTCCTAAGGCTACTATGTAGTCTTTGAAAGCTACCGCTTAGAGGAAGGAAAGGATAAAATCTATGGGCTACTGTATTATATAAACGCATGGTAGTATTAGTTATTAATCTGAGGTAGTTTGTGTTGTTGTCATTTTTAGTAATTATATGTATCAGCACTGATATGAGATATTATTAGCATTATTTAAAAATTTCTTAGTTTTCTGCACACCTTCATCGGTCCTCTACATAAACTTTATACTTAATAGAATTCTATTTAATGTGATAACGCCATCTATTAAGCTTTGCGTGCACTAAAGTGTTACAGTAAATGCTTCGTGTCTCGCGGAAAGCCTACTCACATGAAAATAATGATAGTTACATAATCAAATAGTTTCAAAATTGACCAATAGATGGAGTTTTAATTTAAATAATGACAAAATTAAATAATGAATTATGTGAGCATTTAATTTAAAAATATTATTATTATTGTTTGTGTTTATAAGTATAAATAATTTAAAACAGAAGTACAAACTTACTGCAGCAATCTATATGTAGATTATAATATACCAGGGGATGTCCCCACTGACTGACTGACGTATGACGCTTGCACAGCTGTAACTGATAATGTAGAAACGTGCAATTTAGACAGTAGTTTTAATTTACAATGTAGACGCGCACTAAGAAGGGATTTTGAAAAATTCCCACCCTCAAAGGGATGAAATAGGGGTTCAAAGGTTTGTATAGAAAGTCTTTAAATCAGCTCCAATTTCTATGTACCCAACTTAATATCCTAGTTAATAAATTTAAAAAAATTAAGTAAGTACGTATTTTATAGTTCTTTTAATTCGTCCCCTAAAAGGGGTGAAATGGGTGACGAAAATTTGTATAGTGAAATATCAACCACTGCACTGGTCGGATTGCGCTTAATTTTGGCACACATATAGTTATTATGACGCAGAAATACGTTGAAATACATGCCCCACGGGGTTGCAAGGGGATCCAATCGGACACAGTCGCGCGCTAAAGCTAGTTTTAAATAAAAACGAAATAAGCCACATCATAGTGGTCTAGGTGGACCCTCTGTGGACCGTGAAACCTCTGCGGGGCTGGTGCCGAAAACCAATCCAAAATCCGGGTCCGCCAGTAGTCGCGGACCTGCAAAAAAGAACATCATGGGTTCTATAGTACAGAATAAAAAACCGGCCAAGTTCGAGTAGGACTCGTGCACGTAGGGTTCCGTGTCATTATAATTGCAACCATGGAAATGGTTACAACCGACTAGTATAGTTTTCCTTTAAAGTTCATCACATGGACTACCATCATGATTTTTTTCAGATTTTTCGAGCCAGCCGTTTAGCTTTCAGAGGGTTTATTTAGACAAAAAAAAAGTGCTTTGAAGTTGAATATCTTGCAAACTTAAGACTAAGATAACTTGTAAAATGCGCTTACTTGGAATACTTCGTACAGAAATAAAGAAATAATAAGTAAACAAGAAAAATATTAGTACAGTGGTACGGAATCCTACGTGCGCGAGTCCGACTCGCACTTGGCCGGTATTTTTTCTGATTTACGGAAATATCATAGAAAAGCACCTACTTGCAAGTTGCAGGGGCGGACAAATGGTCCACCAGGAAAAAGTGTTTAAGAACCCCTGTACCATCCCTGTACTAAATAGTATTTATGTATTTAAAATACACTAAACATTTTTTAAACTTTTTAAACTCTTATATAGTTTTATAACACTTTTATTACTATTATTTAAAAAGCGATGAAATTATAAATATTTATTTAATTAAGTATCATAATATTATATAATCATTATAATGCAAAGTTGAGAAACAATATATTTGATTTGGTATTTATTGTATTAAGTTGTAAGTTACAACCTGTATACACAAAACATAGAGTACAAACTGTATGTTGCAAATATACAGCTTGTAACACATTTGAGTCCCTACGTAGCTGCTTAGAACCATTGAATTCCTAACAAACTTGGACTTATAAAGGTGAAATGAAACTCGTACTTTTGGGAGCTGATACTGGCCTTTCTGGAGACTCGTTGGAGAGAGATGAAAAACACGCCCTCCCGCTCACTCCCATTGTACACTACTTGGTTTTCATTTTACATTTCCAACTAAGGATGTGCTTAGTTTGTTTGAGTATCGATAGTATAATTTTTAGATAATAAACTTTTTAACTAAGTACTAACTGTATGTTTGATAAAAATTATATACGATATTTTGGAATTTACTAGTACATTATGATTATTAATAGTATTTCGTAGATACTAATTTAAGCAAGTATAACATTTAAAATAAATAACAATCAAATTTACTAGTGGTGCTATTAAATTAGTATTATCAGACAATTATTCAGAAATTCGATAAAACATAATATTATTATAAAAACAATTACAGTAAACTCTCTTCGACTTCAACTGCGACAGTAGGTAATTGACCTCACACAGCTGATTTCAATTGATTCAACTGGTATTAAAATTACATATTTTGAATACTATGAGGTCAATGAGTGTCTCAGTATTGTACAGCGTGCAATATAATTTTATTTTGTATAATTTTATAGCAGTACCTAATGTGATCATGTCCCAAAAATCCTGTTAGTGATTTTGAAAAACGATATATAACTCAACTACGTCATAATGTTATAACTTATCATCATTCATCATCATTAACAGCCATAGGACGTCCACTGCTGGACATAGGCCTCCCCCAAAGATTTCCACAACGAACGGTCCTGGGCCACCCGCAACCAACGGCGGCCCGCGACCTTCATAAGGTCATCGGTCCACCTAGAGGGAGGCCGTCCAACGCTGCGCTTTCCAGTTCGTGGTCTCCACTCTAGAACCTTTACTCCCCAGCGATTATCAGTTCTACGAGCGATGTGGCCTGCCCATTGCCACTTCAACTTGCTGATTCTGCGAGCTATGTCGGTTACTCCAGTTCGTCTGCGAATCTCCTCGTTGCGGATTCTGTCACGCAGAGAAACCCCGAGCATAGCTCTCTCCATCGCTCTTTGAGTGACTTTGAGCTTATTTAAGAGGCCAACAGTTAGGGACCACGTTTCACATCCATAAGACATCACTGGCAACACGCACTGTTCAAAGACCTTTGTCTTTAGGCACTGAGGTATTTCGGACTCGAAGACGCTGCGTAGTTTCCCGAACGCTGCCCATCCGAGTTGGATTCGTCGTTGGACCTCACTATCGAAGTTGGACTTGCCTAATCGGACTGTCTGTCCCAGGTAGACGTATTCGTCAACAACTTCGATTTTAGAGTTCCCAACAAATACTGGAGCGGGTACAACATGGGCATTAGACATAATTTTCGTCTTGTCCATGTTCATTTTTAGACCCACTCGCTGGGAAGCTCTATCGAGGTCACCGAGCATGGCGCTAAGGTCTTCCAGCGATTCTGCCATTATGACTATATCGTCAGCAAACCGAAGGTGAGTGATGTATTCGCCATTTATGTTGATGCCGTATCCTTCCCAGTCTAGAAGTTTAAAAACATCTTCCAATGCTGTGGTGAAGAGTTTAGGAGAGATGACATCTCCCTGCCTTACACCTCTCTGCAATTGGATAGGTTTCGTACTTCCATTCTGTACTCGGACCGACATGGTGGCATTGTTGTACAAACACTTCAACACTTCTATATAGCGATAGTCAATTTGGCACCGCTGAAGAGACTGAAGCACCGCCCAGGTTTCGATCGAATCGAAGGCTTTCTCATAATCCACATACGCCATACAGAGCGGACGATTATATTCCTCCGATTTCTCTATAATCTGGCGGAGTGTGAGGATGTGGTCTATGGTACTATAGCCTTTTCGGAAACCGGCTTGTTCGGGTGGCTGGAAGTCGTTGAGCCTGCGCGCGAGACGGTTCGTGATAACCCTCGAGAACAATTTGTAGATATGGCTCAAGAGCGAGATCGGTCTGTAGTTCTTCAACAAGGTATTGTCTCCTTTTTTGAAGAACAGCACCACAACTTACATAGCTTATCAGCTGTACAATATTTTCTTACTACTTATTTGTGTTTCATGTATTTTTAAATAAAGGCGAGGTTTCATGTTTCATGTTCTCCCAATGTGTCCAATCTCCAAAGAATAAACACTTAAAATACAGGTACAAGCAATGAAATTATTTCAAATATTATACAGGATACTGTTCACTGATCTAATAAAAAGCTATTTTAGATCTTTTTTAAACGTTTTCTCATTATTTGGTGAGGTGTTGGGTATAATACATAACTTTCCCAAATATGCAGACATAGATTAAGGTGAAATTGGAATAGATAACGACACCCCTACTTATTTGTATTTTCTGTAGTAACAACAGCTTACATTTAGAAGCCTTCAGTGTTATTTTGTGAATGACAATATTTTGTCACTTCCAAGTTACAATTTATTGACTATCGACATTTCGAAGGCTTTATATCGACAATGTCACCGCCTCAATGAAATCGTGCACCGGCCGCTCGAGCTCGACGCTGCATGATGTCATTCATCCACTCACACTCGCACACGCAGTACGTCTGTACAGGCAACAGTGGACCCGCCTGTTTACATTAGCTCAGATAAGACCCGCGCGCGGTGACATCACGAGCCGTGACTGTGATTATTATATTTATTGTACAAAATATTTTATGGATATAATGGCCAACAACAGGGCAGCGAAATCTGGATTTGCCGCCGAAGCTCAGAGAAAGGTGAGTGAATAACTTAGTAAAATTTAACATAACCTAATGCTACAACATCTGAGCAAGTTATCGATCAGGGATGCTGCGGTCCAGAAATTGTTACAAGGGCTCAGCCGTGACCTAATTTTCATGTGTGTCAGAGACTTCCATAATGTAGGCTCCAGATGCTTCAACATGAAACAAATTATTATTCCACGCGTCGTACATAACATTTTATGTAGTATTTCTGTATACATAGACACATAGAGATTTTTTTTAAAACCTATAAATTAATATGTACAGGCTGTATATATACGTCCTATCAACATTTTACTGTAGTAGGTGAGTAGGTTTCTATCGATAATATTAGAAATTAGAAGAACAATCTTATTAATATAAATTAATATTAACCACTATGTATTGTTTCTATTTTAAATTCGGAATATTAATTATTTACTTTTTTTAAATAAACCTTGTAATGACTAAGTTCATGTTAAGTTAATACTATTATATTACATATTATGAGATAAGGTACATAAGCTTTATGATAAACAATAAAACTTGTTCTTTGAAGAAGCAGATAAATCTTAACAGTTTCGAAGTTACAAAAATTATAACATCAATAATACTAGTCAATGATAATAAGTGGAACGGTAATGAATATACTCGAATTGTCCTGGTACCCGAGACAGTAACGGACACACGATCTCCAACCAAACAGGTTTATCGACAAAAAACATCAACTCAAATCCCGAACCGTATTTTGAATGGTGCCAAGTTTTCGAATTTCGAATCAGAATGTTCATTACTAAGCTTATCATTTATACTATAAATGATAAAAGGATAGGCTCTTTAGCAATACCTCAAGCAAAGAGGCTATCAGAACTAATATGTTTTGATAGTTTATTAAAATACCGTCATGTTATTTCCTACTCCTACGTGTTTTTAATGAAACAAAACAAAACAATGTACCTACAGAAAATTCGAGATAAAACATAGTCTAGGTAATTCAGACTGTAATCGCACAGTTTATAATTTCTCACAAGTTTCAACTTCTGGGGTTACATCATAAAGTTCCATCAGATATCGTATAAAGCAAGAAAGGGCTTTTGCAAAATACATCGATTAATCGATCTACTTTTCATAACCTAAGTATGCCAAAGTTTCTTCAATTCGCCTCCTCTTGTCTTTAAATTCTTGATTATCGTATTCTAGGCGTCCCACAGGAATATAGTAGGTCACCTACAAGTCCTAAGCGAGCCTTGAAATGGAATTAGAAAGAGAAGGCTAATATAAGGTCCTCCTTCTCTGAAGATACGGCTTGTTGTCTAATTTACTCCTAGGTTTATTTACATATTACACTTTTGTTGTACCAAATCATTCTGTATTCTATAATGAGGGATGATGTAAGATGACCAAAGCAATGATACATAATGAATCATTACTATTGTCAAGTATTGATGACGGTATACTTTCGTGAAGTTTCGTGACGCCCACTACACTAATGTCCAGTTCATTCATTACTATTATCACCTTACTATTATAAATAGGTACAAGATAGTAACTGGCAGGTACGCCAAGCAACGACAAGCCCTTTACTCATCAAAGACTTTTACTATGTCTTTTCATGGGACGGGTGAAATCTTGCAAGTGACACATGAACCTCTGACATTCTTCTCATTCATATACAAGAAATTGCATCATGATGGTTTAAGTGATTGTTTTTCGATTGCCATTGCTACTTGAAGACAAGTATTCCATTGCAGACTTGTATAGTATATGGTCCTAAAATAAAGCATTCTAACTTCTAAACAACTGTTGCAATGTGGGAAGAGTCCCAAAGGGAGGATCTCCGACCGAGCGAGGTGGTATGCTCTGTCAGGCCGAAGCCCACTAGTATGCATTTCGGATGTTTATTTTCTCTTCTGTTTTTTTTTTATTTTCTTTTTTCGAAAGGGTTCTGCGCTATTGGTCGGGTTAAGACCGCTGTAGCTTCGTCGGACTATAACTAGCGTGGCTAGTTGATTAGGTGAGAGACGAAGGGAGGGTTTGACCCTCCCTAACATCACCCGGGTGATGTTCAGACCGGATATTGGGGACAGCTACGGGTTAATTGGGGACAGCTACAGGTTGTCTTCTGTTTTGGCAATTGTTGTATATATACCGCCGATCTTAGAAAACTTCGATAGCGCGATTTAGGATCGTGGCGCTTATTGGTCCGCCACACAACAATCAAAATGTCACCATAAAGTCCTGTCTGTAATTTCTTATTTAACAGACTTGGCCGCCAGGTATTAGCATTAACTTGAATTCATCATCCATTCTCATTATCTCAAATTATTCATCTTACTGACGTATTTGATGTGCTTAGAATTCCTAAGATGGTGCTTTGTAGTTCTTGGAATAAACGTGACTTTTTAGTCAAGGATTTTGACGAAAATCATAGAGGCAACTTTACTATTGCAAAAATATTTTTCATTTCAAAATTGTCATTAAAATATAGTTCAAATAATAATAAAGTGACTAATGTCAAAAATAAAATATTATATCCAATGCAAAAAAAACCTATCCTAAATTAATGTCATGAAATCTGTGCCACCTGTATTTACCTTGACTGGGATTAATTCTTTGATCTTTATTTGACCCTGGAGCCAGGTTAATTAGGTATCGGATTTGTTACAATGTTAACAATGCACCAGGGTATCATAGGAAAGTAGGACCTTAATCCGCGTAACGAGATTACAACGATAAAACGCATGTACCAGGGCGTCAGAAATGCAGTTTAACTCTGTACTTGATGCGCTTTGGATTAAATCCCATATTTTATCCAGTAAAATCTAGTAGATTCTTTAATATTTCCCATGAATACTGGGGATAACAATTATAATAATAGACTAAAAATTTATCTAATTCTAACAATCATCTTTCGTTTCGTTTACATTTATTGTCCTTTTTAAACGGTTTTATTTAGCTTGGCCAGTTCATTTATTTATTTGTTTGGGTCAAATTTAGTAATTGGAATTTTACCCCCTTCCTGACACCAGATCGATCTGATATTTGGTACCCACTCTTAATCTTGATGACAATACAATAATACAATTTTTTGATGACTGTAAATCCAAAATGGCCGCCGATACAAAATGGCGGATTACATATTACTTCACAACAACCTCTATATGAGAATCAAATGAAAGGGCATTATTGGTAGAATAGAGCTCACTATAAAAAAATAAAATTCAAGATGGCCGCCGCCACAAAATGGCGGAATACATATTTTCCACAACTACCTCAATATAGGTGTCTAATGAAAGGGCTTGATTAGTAGAATAGAGCTAGGACTTACCGAATTATTTTTTAGCTTTTAGTACATTACCTACATTATTTTTATTGTAATAAAACCGTTTAACATAAAAATATTTTTTTATTTAATTTATTTTCATACAAGCTCACCTGTTCTTGACTGGACTATTATGAAGGATCCATTCTATTAAAAATTTCTTCATTTGGTCTTAAAAAGTAAATATGTAACAACTAAGAACCCTTTACATACCTACCCATTTTCAATATTCAAAAGCTAATATTATTAACAATTCGTGCAATATAGTAAAAGAATCACTTACCTAACTGAACGCACATTTTATCTGTTGGCAAGCGAATTCCTTTGTCGTGGCATACGTACATTGTTTTGCATGTTGAAGAACTAAGTGTCTATTTACATTCCTCTAAACACAAGGTAAAATCGTTGTTTTTGTTGCTTTGATGTTACAACCCACGCACAGTGACAATCACCAATTCAAAATTTACAAACAAATACCTACTCATAGTAATATGAAATGAATATTTTTTGTTTTCAAATTAATAAAATTTATAATATGTATAATATAAAAATGTTGTTCTTTATTAGCCTAAAGAACAACATTTTTATATTAAGTATATATATTATAAATTTTATTAATTACACCTAGCGGTGGCACTTATCTTATACTTTAAACGAGACAATCTTGTATAATCGTAATCTCGAATACGGCTACAAGTTTACCATGAAATTTAGTATCCAGGGAGTTTTGAGGAGAAAAATTGATCTAGCTAGGTATTGTCCCTGGGAAACTACGCATTTTTAAGCTACATAATATGTTTTTGTTTCGTCGTGCACCAATATAATAAAAAATTTCGACACTATTATGTCAGTCCGATTGGCAGAAGGGTCTGTTTATGGATATTTTTGCTTAGTTCGGAAATTCGAAATCTGGTGGGTTCTAACCCCGGTAAAATATTTTTGTGATTCTTTTTTTTTTATATCTACTAGAGCTCCGAGCGAAGCTCGGTTACCCCGGTACTATTTAATTATTTCAGAAAAAAAAAATTAAGTACCAGTTATAGTATTATTTTTTATTTATATATATTAATATAATATATAACTTATTATTTAAATAAAAAAAGGGCTATAGACAAAAAACTGCATCTAGGTCGGAGACTGCAGCATTGACTCGCTCTATGGTCAAGCTGATTCGTTGGCCGATGTAAGCGCCAGCCTTTAGGGTCATTAGTTTTGTCGACCAGTTTTTTGGCCAAACCTTAAAAAAGGTGCTTGGCACTCGGGCCCCACGGTACAACAACTTGCTGTATATTACATAGCAAGTTACCATATAATAGGCTAAAGTTTTTTTATCTTTGTTTTATTTAAGAGGCTTTTACCATACAAGGCATTCCAGCCCCATTGTAACTTATACTAAATGTATGAATAAATAATTTTATACAAAAATTTTGCTTCACTCGCAGGTGAAGCAAGAATGCTCATATTATATAAACCTAAATCACAAGTATTAAACTTACATTTCTCTAATAACTCCTTTCTTTCATCGGCACCTTTCACACACTCCATTATCAAGTGGTGAATATCCTCCACCCAGGGGCGTGCACTCCTTGTGGGCAGAAATGCAGTGCTTTACTTGTCATTCACATTTTAGATGACTTTAATTAATAGTAAATAAATTAATTTAAAAAATATAATAACTTAAAAACGCCTAATATTTTATAAATAGCAACTCATCTCATGCCGTTGCGTTCTGCAGGACATATCATCGCATGTATGTGTAATTTTCATACTTCGCAAACGCACACACCCATGAATATCGACATGATTACATAGCGTAACTCCCGCGGCAGGCGATGGCTCTTGGCTATCCGATCGCTTCCGAAAACCGCCGAACTGGCTTGTCGGAAATTATTCGTTGCCTATAATCCGAGTAAAAATAATAGACGGAAATCTAATAAATCACGTATGTACATTATGCATTTTTCTTTAGTACGGTTTTATTTGTTTAAATAGAAGAAACGTTTTGCGTTTCGCGGGGGCCATATTGCATATTTCATGTGATAAGCATTGTTTACAATTTAATCGCTCCAGTTTATTTATAGTTTTCTTAAAAGATTTTTCATTTTAACATTTGAAAGTGTGTACATTTAACAGTTTATTACTGAGTTTCAATAATAATTGTAGTGATTTGCTTTTACTAGTACGTTTGTTGATTTTTTTTAAATGTTTGTCGACCAGTTTAAACACGTAGCTGCTACGAGTTTGTACTGTGTGAGAAATATTTTAATTTGAATAAAGTATTATTCATTTTCATTGAAGTTTCTTGTAGGTTCCAATTACTATAATTAGTTAATTCAATTAAGACCTCTATTAACTACACCAAATTCAAAGCTCGCTCGCTATGTAATTATTAGTCTTCGCAGACAGGTATGCAGGTTTCCTAGCCCGATGTTTCTATTTACTGTGTTAGGAAAAATTTTTCAAAATAAATTGCCAATGTCCAAATCCATAAGGAAGGAAATAACATATTATATAGAAAAGGGGCTCCTAAGCTTTAATTACAGCTCAGCTGAGCATTACAACGCGCTTGTAAGGATTATCTAGGCGTCAATATGATCCCGTGCCACGGAATCACGAGAGATTAAAAATGTGTTACACAATTTTTTTTAAGCAATAAGACTGCCAAAAGACCTTTAACCGGTATTATTGCATCGCCTGGTGGGAAGCGATAACCCCAAGCGACACCAGTATCACCATATAGAATAGAATATAATTTAACTATTTATTAACAGGAAATTTGTAACTATGGTATTACGAGTACAATTTCAGTACAGTATCAAAGTGTCTGCCTCTTAGGCGTGGAAGTATTGTAGTTAGATATTAGTATTATTATTTATACAAGTAATGCATGCTGAGTTTTACAAGTAGGAGTTACAAGAGCGGTTCTCACCAACTTCAGCCTCCGGTGTTGAATACTTCAGTTGTTTGCGCGTTGCTTACGAGTTGTGTAATATTCGATTGATGCCCAAACATGGTCAGCGGCCTTATGCCAAAATCGCCTGGCGCTTTTAAAAACAACTTTTGACCGATAAATTTAAGACTAAAATTATTTATCTTAACTTTATCCAATATATTTAATTGTTAATACAGTAGAGCCGGTACTTAAGAAAATAATAGGACTATTATTAGCTCTAGCCATACTACACATACATATAGACTAGCCATAAAGATTATCGTGTGATTTAACGTCCTAATATTTAGTGCTAATCAAATTATAAAAGTGCCCAATAAGGTAATTATTGGCTAACAGGTTGGAGCTTTTAATTATAAATGTTACGTCATGTACTGCTGTAACTAATTTTATTTTCATTCAAAATAAAATGACCTCATTATTAATTCCATAAGGTATCATCATAATGAGCCTAATAAGCCATTATTCATTTTAAATGACCTACTTTTTCTTGTACTTCACTGTGTAGATTTAAGAGTTTCCTCCTCAGTCCTCATGCTCTCCTCACCTTTATATTTTACTAAAGATTGATACGCTGTTGGTGCGTGTTGCTTTTGTCTGATAACTCATAAACGTTGAATTTACAACACTTTTCTTATATGTAACATCATTATTGAATTTTTTCTCAGATCTTTTGATGTGTTTATTACTAAAATAGTCTTTTTTAAGGTGTATATTCTGTTACAACCTCATTAATGCATGGCAAATTGGCATAGCTGAAAGCATTTTTTTAAATAGTTGTACAAATTACTGTTTTAATTACATTCACTAACAATTAACCAAGAATTCGTACGCACGTAAAGTATTTATCGGGAACCTTAACTTAATGCAAACCAGTCTTAGCCAAATACGGCCATCGACCTCAAAACGTCGCGATAAAGTCCACACACATACATAAAATTATACATACATATTATTGTACATTGTGTATTATACACATCATCAATCATCATCATCTGAAAGCAGCCCAATCCTCCTCAAATCAAGCCGGTTTTGGTGATGATGATGATTATATTTATTATTGATTATAATTAACAACACTAGAGGTCGTCCTGTGCTCGAAATTCGCCCATAATAAAAAAAATCGCCTCGAAATTCATATAATTTTTAAGTTTGAACTCCTTAAACTCTCCTTTTGCCTCTTAGAAAAAATATGTAAACGAATGTGAATGACAGATTGACAAACGTCAACGTGTTGCAAAATCGTATCTATCAAACGCATGGTAGTGTGTGTTGTTGTTATTTTTATTAATTTTATGTACTTTTAAGTAGTTTTTTGCAAAATAGTTTTAAAATAGTAATCTGCACACCTTTCTCCACATACATTTTAATTAAATGGCTAAATTGCATACTCCTCAGTCCTCGTATGGCACAATTCTCGATAGACCCATTAAAAAATAATTTTTATATTAGCCAATAAACTCCCTTGAAATCTGCTACTTACATAGGAACAGATGTTCAATTACTAACGGGTGAGTCACGAGGCTGGCACAAACCGCGCCTTATATGGTCTGGCCTTTACGTATTTATATGGCTTAAATATAGGCTACTTTCAAAACGCCATATGTTCGAAGTTCGAACAGGACCGAATTTCACTGCGTGCCGTAAAGGTGGTAATTTCTTTTGTAGTGTTGGTTTTTGAAAGACCTGCGTGGGTATTTATAATGCAATCTTAGATCTCTCGAAATCTTAAAGATTCCGACAGGAAAGCCATCAACAGTTAATTATACCGAAAACTCCCACAGTTATAAATTAAATCTGCACTCTGCATACAGCTCTTTTTTATATAATAGCTAGGAGGCAAACGAGCAAGACGGGTCACCTGATGGTAAGTGATTCACCGCCGCCCACGGTCACCAGCGACGCCAGTGCGTTGCCTACCCTTCAGGTAAGAATATGCTCTTTTCTTGAATAACCCAATGTCGCAGTTGTTGGGGAAGACCGCTGATGGCAACGAATTCCAGAGATTTACTGTGCGTGGCAGAAAACTGTTTTTAAAACGCATTGTAGTGGAACGCCAACCATCCAGATGGTGCGGATGATAGTTCCGGCGAGACGATCGGTTGCGGAAATCAGCGGCTTCTATTAAATTGAACAACTCCTCAGAACACTCCCCATTGTAAATTCTGTAAAGTAGGGAAGATAGATCCCTACGCAGTGCCAAAGGATCTAGCCGATCGGCAAGTTCAGGATCGTCGACAATACGAGATGCCCTACGTTGGATTCGGTCAAATGGAGATAGCTGATAACCCGGAGCCCCGGCCCAAAGGTGGCAACAATACTTCATGTGAGGCCGCACCTGCACCTTATACAGTTTAAGGCGGTGAGCCGGCTTGAAGTACTGTTTGGCCCTGTTGAGTACTCCGAGTTTTTTGGAGGCCATTTTAGCCTTGCTCTCCAAATGACCGCTAAACTGGACAACACTCGAAATGTCGACGCCCAGAATGCCAATGTTTGGCTTGGCACAAAGGTGAGTGTTTCCGAAGAGTGGTGATGCGACAAAGGGGGCTTTTTTAGCGGTGAACGCGCAAACTTGAGTCTTAGAAGGGTTAAACTGGACTAAATTTAGTCCCCCCCAATCGGAAATCTTCACAAGGGATGATTCGATTTCAGACACAAGTTTGTTCCGACACTCATCGACGTGATCCCGAGAGATATTGCTGCGGCCAAAATACAGTGCATCCACGGTACTGTCATCCGCATAGCAATGAATGCCACTGGTATGCAACAAATCATTGATATGCAGAGTGAACAATGTCGGGGATAACACGCAGCCTTGGGGAACACCAGCATTACGGTCCGGGAGTCCGAGCATGAGCCGTCTACGACGACTTTAACTCTCCGTTCCGCAAGGAAACTACCGATCCACCTACAAAGTCTCTCAGGAAGCCCATAGGAAGGAAGCTTCGATAGTAAGGCTTTATGCCAAACCCGATCGAAGGCTTTCGCTATGTCCAAACTAACGCCTAGTGCCTCACCCCTACTCTCAATCGCCTGCGCCCAACGGTGAGTTAGTAAAGCCAGAAGATCACCAGCTGATCGGCCTTTACGGAAGCCATATTGGTGGTCGCTGATCAGCTGGTGCTCTTCCAGGTAGCCCATAAGCTGGCGGTTGATTATGGATTCCATAATTTTGGAGAGTAAGGAGGTGATGGCTATAGGCCTATAGTTGGACGGATCTGAGCGGTCGCCTTTTTTAGGGATCGGGTGTACTAGAGCCGTCTTCCATGAATGTGGGACAACGCCGAGGACATAAGAGTGTCTGAATAAGCGCGTTAAAACCGGTGCCAGCTCTGGAGCACACACCTTCAGCACAATAGGAGATACTCCATCGGGCCCACTCGACTTGTTGACATCCAGGGAGAATAGTGCTTTCCGCACAGCACACTGTGTGAAGCGGACGTCCGCCATTGTGGTTTCACACCTCGGGATGGTAGGAGGAGTGTTCCCCCTGTCGTCAAGAGTCGAATTTTCCGCAAAGATAGAGCCAAGAAGATCGGCTTTCTCCCTTGCGGAATAGGCCAATGAATCATCCTCCCCGCGCAAAGGTGGAAGTGTCGACCGACAGAAATTACCCTGGACAGCCTTGGCGAGAGACCAGAACGCACGAGAGCCAGATGGCAGGCGTGCCAGTCTCTCGCCAATTCTCCCAACGTAACTCGATTTTGCCAAAGCAATTTGCCTCTTAAAGAACCTGGAAGCAGAATTGTACTTCTTCTTGAGTGAGTCAGAGTTTACATCCTTAGCGGCCTTTGCCCTAGCCCAAGCTTGGTAGCATTCCCGCTTGCGACGATGTGCGTCACGGCAGGACCCACCAAGCCAGGGCCGAGACCTGCCACCGACGGGCACCGCTGAGCTAGGAACAAACAATTCCATGCCCTGCAGCACGACGCCGGAAACCGAGTCAGCGCAGGTGCTAGGATCCTCTGACTTGAAGCAAATCTGCCCCCATGGGTAGGATGCAAAGAAAGAGCGCATCCCGTCCCAGTCTGCCGACCTGTAGTGCCAAACACGTCGTCTACCAGATGGAAGTGGTTGCGACGAGATGGTGAGAGGCACCACGCTCCGAACTAGGCAATGGTCCGATGACCCAAGAGGAGCATCGACCCATACCCGAATGGGTTCGGGGCGAGAGGTCAGCAGAAGGTCCAATAAGGAAGGCGAATGGTCTTCCACATCCGGCACACGTGTGGGAGAAGGTACCATCTGCGTCATACCATTGGCGATGGCAAAATCGTGAGCAGACCTTCCCGCATGGTCGGTACGTGTTGACCCAAGCCAGTCAGAGTGGTGGGCATTAAAGTCGCCCAAAAGCACAATTTCTGCGGAAGGAATCTGCTCAAGTATTCTGTCAGCGGACACCTGCAGGTGCTCGAAGAGCCGGTCAATTTCCGAATTTCCGCTATGAGACCTGTAAAGGCACGCGTAGACGCGAATGTGATCCTCACAATCGACGCGCACCCAAAGGATCGACAGGTCTCTGCCTTCAAGACTGCTGAGCCTACGGTAACAAATTCCCTCCCTGACGTACACACACACGCCGGCGCGTGGCACAAAAAAGTGCTCCAGGCTATAGGTCGGGTACTTTAGGTATGAAGTGTCCGTCGGGGAGGAAATCTGCGTCTCCGTCAGAAAAAGCAAATCTGGCCTTTCCGTCTCGAGATGGTGGTGGACGGCATTTAAGTTCGAGTGAAGTCCCCTGATGTTAGAAAAATCCACTGTTAAAGTAGAGGGGGACTTCCTCGTGATTGGGCTCAGTTTGCACCCAGCAGCTGTGATAAACGACGCTTGATGTGCCCCCCCAGAATACGATGGACAGCCTGAGCCGGAGCGAGAGGATAGCATCTCTCGCTCCCGCTCAGAGAGGGATTCTCCAGTCTCTAAGAGACTGGTACCCTCCTGGGGTATTTTATTTGTATCACTCGTCGCCATCACAAAATGAGCATAAGGGGTGGGGAAGGAAAGGGAAGGAGAAAGGTCACATAGGGTGAGGAATTGTGTGACAGGGAATAAAAAGACAGGAAGGGGCCAACTGATACTCATCCCCACACGCAACGCAACAGTCCCTAGAAAATCTGTTGAGATACGTGTAGTATAATGAAAGTGCCAGTTACTATTTGGGCCCCGAGGTAGAGGGATAAGGGCGCCGGGACTCTCACTCACCAGTCGAAACGCGGTGGCCACTAGGAGGCCCCCACTTCACGCTGATTTTCTGTGAGAGGGTAGTGTTTCACCGGTCGATCCTGCCCACCTACGTGCTACAGCGAACTGCAGACTTGGATCTACTACCATAGGCTATAAACTTATTTGGATACGGTTATTTAACGTCCTAATATTTAGTGCTATTATTTAGGGTAAGTTCTCACCGAGATTCGACGGGGCGCGCACTTTTGAAAAGCAATACAAAATCAAAATTGCGACCGGCGTCGCGCGATGCATCGCTGCATAATGTCCATAATATTATTACAACATCTTCAAACATCGTCGAGTCTCGGTATTAACTGACCCTTATTCAGCATTAATTTTATTATTTTTGAAACCAAGACTTAGTAAGAAGTTTTTCAAAGTGTAGAAATCAAACTGACCTAAACATCAGACCACATTAAAGTAAATTAGCGCAAAAAGGAAAAGTAAAGCACAATATACACGGAAAATTCTGCAGTACATTCACTAAACGGCCTTTACTAAAAACTTGGCTACAAACTACTGTTAACCTACATAATGTGGAAAAATTAACAAAGAAAGGTTTAAAAAAATAAAAATCGTCTAATGACACATAAACCGTGCTCACATCAACCAATTACAGTGGGCTATTTTGACATAATATGTAGTGCGCGATTAATTGACATTTTGTCTTATTAATGCAAATAAACCTTATGATTAACTAGCTTTCCTGCTCCGAGTAAATACAGTGTACCACGGGAACACTGTACTTTTTTGGGATAAAAAGTAACCTGTGTGTTAACTCTGAGCCTAGCTGACTAGGTACTACCATACAAATCTAATATTATAAATATGTCTAACAGTTTTTGGGTGAAGGAGTAACAAACATTCATCCATCGTCACAAACTTTCACATTTATAATAGTAGTAGGGTGAGCATCTGCATATTCGAGTCACCTTTTTGGCTTGCGACTTGCCTTGTGAGTTGTGACATGAATAGTCTAAGGCCTGATCAATTTAATACTGACTTTTATGTCACTTACCTATTATGTAACTAGTATCCATAATGTTATGTTCCCACAGAACATGCAAGTATGATATTACCATTAACCATTAAAACCGATTACATAACGTATTGACCTCATTCCCCGCAATTCTGGTTTAATCCATTACCTACTGATCACTGATCAGCCTTCGTGTTGTTTTTCTCCACATCCTTAACTTACTTGTTTTTAAAATCGAATAGAGTTCTTTGCAGCAATGAGATATCAGATTACAATTATTCAGTTAAATAATTTAATGGGAGTTTTGCCGGGGAGTTCAATGGGTGATGTTGTGGAATTTGTAAAACTTCATAAATTTGTGTTATTTCGGTTCTTAATTTACTATTTACGGAAACGGAATTTACTACCATTATAATTAACCATTAAATATTCGTCATCGTGCACAAGTGTAGGCAAGTGGTAGAACTTCTAAAAACGTGCTATTTTGTGTTTCCCGCCAAAACTCCCTAGGAACTTTCAGTAAAGCTTCTACTACTTTACTGAATCGACTGACAAGACTCATAGACTGTACTGACTATATATTTGGACTTTGACTAGTCTTTAGACTTGACGAAATAGGAATACGGTGTTGAAAATTGAAACGAAAGTTCTATTTCCCGCCTTTTTAACTTGACACTGGCAAATGGTTATAAGCCGATGCCATATATATAAATAAAATAAAAATAATGTCAAGGTGACAGCCTAGAACATTAAAAATAATTGTACTTCACTACTTTGTGTATAACATTATGGTTCATATAGTCACGGACCATGATGAAATAGGTGCGGAAAAACTTTCATAAAATTTGATTACTAAATAAAATACTTTTTGATTGGTCTTATCTTCTTCTTCTTATGGCATATGCCTCCCCCGTAACAGGAGTTGCCACATGTCAACGTCAGAGTGTAGGATAGGTCTTATTTTAATACCAATGTCAAAAAATGTTTAGCACAGTTGATATTTGTAATTTACCACTTGTATGTGCATGTGTGAATAGAGCTTATCACTTCTGAATTGTTTGAAACGTGGTCGTTATTTAGTGTTACTATGTCGTAACTCGTAAGATACTATTATATTACAATACTATTAAAGAATACATATCATTGATACAAATCCGTTGGAAATGCGTCGTGAGTCGTGACTCATACCTATATGTAGACGATAGCATATCATTCTCATCCATAATACATCCTTAAAAGGAAATTGTTAATCTAAATAATGTACAATTGTATTGGGGCGCCTTATTTAAATATATTTTTTGTTCGTACTTTTTTTATAGACATTAATATATCGTTTAATTTTGAGCCTATTATAAAATCGTCTTTTAAATATCCATTTATAACCGCAATTGGCGATTTGATAGGAAATTCGTTAATTGACAAACATAACTGCTATTTTGGTTATCCTTTGGTTATCCATTGTGTTCGAAAACCGCAACTAAACTAATTAAATTGTTGTGACCTTGTAGCATTATGTGTATTTTATTTTGCTGAAAACTACAAAAATATAATTTGTTAGCCGTACCAGCGCTAGGTCGCCTCAAAATATTTAAACAGAAAGGAAGTAACCGCAACGACTGCAGACATGGTTGAACTACGTATTTACACGTGAGTATGTGTGCGTGCGCGCGATACAACGGCGCAGTTAGGCAATTTTCATCTTATGCCTGGTCGAGCGGCAACTTGTTCGATAGTACTTTGTTGAAAAAATTTTTCCCGTCTACTCTACGAGCAAAAGAAACTTCTATGGGCCTAGCAGAACCATTTGACAGCGGCGTAAACGTAACGTTATCGAATGAGAATTCTTTCTAAAAAAAGGGTCTTTAAATTCGTGACATCTGACAGCTTTTTGACACGACAAGGACCGTCGGGCCACCAAGCGCCGCCTGGTGACAGAAGAAGAATCGAAAATTCTTATTGACCGTTTTTGATACCACTTACGCCACCAGATGACGCTCTGTGAGCGTTGGGTCTGCCCGTAGCGGCAGAAAAAATATCAAACACCCTCATTGTATGAAAATCTGTCAAAACCGCTGTCATGGTTTTACCCCATACCCATACCCCATACCCATACAATTTTCCTTCGACAACGTTACGTTAACGCCGCTGTCAAAATATGCTCCTGCTAGGCCCCCAGTTTTAAAGACAGTCAAAATTCTATTAGAAAGTAAGTTTGACCCAATTCCACGTGTCTATATCAGGCGGTACAAAAATGTACAAACAGGACATTCCGAACTCGACGCTTCCTGTGACCAAACAAATAAACAGCGATAGAATATTAATGTCTTCAGGTCTTCATTGATAAGGGGATACTAATAACAAAGCTTCAGCTGGCGTTTTTGTATGTGATTTCTTATGCTAATCTGTCAACGATATTATAAAATCTCGAAGTCTTTCTTCAGAAGAAATCTGCATTCTACATGCACCTCTTAGACTAGAAACTTATTGGGAGACGGTTATGTGAGAGTAATTTAAAACCGAGACGTGATGCGGCGCGCATTTTTGAAGAGCAATACAAAATCGAAATAGCGAGCGGGCGGCGTCGTGATATATATAATCCATTATATTATGAACGCATCTTCAAGCATCGTCGCGTCTCGGTATTAAATAACTCATAGTCAGTATTAATTTTATTATTTTTAAAACCAAGGCTTAGGAAGTAGGTAGATTTTCTCAAAGTGTTGAATTGAAATATAAATTGTAATAAAATATGAATTATCTTTTCAAAATTATAGATCTTTCTATCGCTTGCAGAAAATGGGCGAACAGCTAAGGTGCGAAACCTTTTTTGTGTCTGTGAATTTCTGAGTCAGACATCCTTAGCCGATTACGTCATGCCGGCTTTGGCGTTTTGGTTCAGTCACTAACGATATTTTGTTCGTTTTCATAAGCGACTCATGTTTCCTACTAAACAGCCTTGAAGTATTTTGACTCACGCAAAAACTGTATGGAACTTGGTCTAATATGTTAGGGACTTAGGAGACGATGTATTGCTGATATTTATAAAATGTATAATAAATTTGTAACATCTAAAAAGAAAGAATGCACTTAAGCAAGGATTAATGCACTAATGAAATATTTATTTCCTAGTCATTCATGTTTTTTGACCGACTTCTAAAAAAGGAGGCGGTTATACGTTCGGCTGTATGTATTTTTTTTGTATGTTCAACGATAACTCCGCTGTCTGTTGACCGATTTTCAAAATTATTTCATTTCAAGGGTATACTTAGAAGTTGGTCCCGTTTTCACAAAAGTGATGACTTGATGATGGGATCCATGAGGAATCGAGGGAATTCTTGAAAATTTATATGGACATATACATATAGTGTTTTTTACTTATTCAGAGGTAACATCAGCATATTCTACCAAAAAGTAAGATTCTGAATTCTGAATTCTGATTCAGGGTATGCCTTGGACCCTGGATCCAAAAGCACTGAACAGAACTCCTCAGTGTTTAAAGATACGCGTTTAGAAATTTCGTAACTTACAGTAATCATCATCATTATAATATATAACTAATGAAAGCTTGGCGCGTATTCAATTATACATTCGATCGTTTATTTTCAACGTACTTAAAATTTGTTAAAAATAATTTAACAAATATCACTAAAAAGGGAAAAATTGTTATTATTTTTAAACAAACAATTAAACCGACTTCCAAAGTAAAAATGCACAAAAAACTATGAAATAAAACTTATTTTCTAAATAATTCCCCTTTTAAATTTGGCTGAAATTTTTTACTATTTCTCTACTCAATCTTCAGAAAATGTGTTTTGTTTCATGTGCATTTTTACTTTCGAAGTCAGTTTAATTTTAATTTATCAGCTGCATTTGTGAAACTTATATTTCATTTGTGAAACTTATATTAGGTACTTACTGATAAATAAATAAAATAGCCTATGAGTACTTAGTCTATAAGTTTTACACAGAAATCCATAGTAGTGTAACATATTTACCAGCATAATATGGTTATGACCTATGACCTACAATGATGACAGTCTGTGGACTAGAAAATTTTACGGCTAACTTAGTAATTATGCTTTTATGGCTTTATAGGACTAATTATAAACATTGTAGCTGATTATTTCACAAATAGTTGTGCTGGCTTATCACCAGTGACCTTGCAACGTTTTAGTACAAACAATATATCTACAGTGAATATTATCGTAAGGGTCAACTCACACCGCGACGCTCTTCTTGTGTAATTAATGAAGTTCAATTTTGAATAGTTAATAATGCAGCGCCGCGTCGCATATATTAAGTTTCGGTATGAATTTAGAGTATGGAAACATTTCCAATTTGGCCGGTAATTTGTTTGCGAACATTTACTGTTACCAGAACCGTGTGATTTTTTTAAATTACGCAAACACAATCTCATTCTTTATAAAGTACCTACATATTGTGTTTAGTTGTGAACTTGATATACCTACATGGCACAACTAATGCACTTCGATTGAAATAGCTCGGATTGCGTAAAGAATCAACAGGTTTTGATTTAAATTTTTATGGTTTCTTACATTTGTGCTGTTATTAGATTTATCCATTATTTGATGCCACAGTGTAATCAATACGCATTACATGGTTAGTGGTTACTTGCCCATTCTCTTTTTTTTTCAGTAAATTAAGATTTTTAGTAGGTAGTTAGATGGATTGAAAAAGAAATTCAGAGAACTATTTTCCTAATGCGTATGCTAGTCTAGAAACTTAATTACAAATCATTTAAGACGATGAACGCCAGTAATGAGTACAAAAATGTTGAGTATTCCTGTAATTAATGACAATTGACACAATTTTTGACAGATTAACACAAATGTAAAAGTATTTCATTCGCCCACAGTATTGATGAACCAATGGTTCTTTGCCAAAATAAGCGACTCGTTTGCATTTAATACCTAATACCTTAGCCAATGATTTCAAAAGGACCTTCAGCTACATATTGTACTACATTAATGTAAAAAACATACTTTTTTAAGTACCTTTAACCGTATAGTCTATATCTTAATTAACTAAAATTAAATAATATATACGTTAGGCTACGTTCCCACGAGCGTTTTTTGTGGTCGCTACAGAAAAAAATGCACTGTACCTAAATAGAACTGTGCGCTAATACCGACATTGGAGCTGAAAATCGTGTACAGCTGTCAAATCTTGCATTTGACACTACGATTTTCAGCTTTATTGCATTAGCACACAGTTCTATTTACAGTGCTATTTTTCTGTCGCGACCACAAAAAACGCTCGTGGGTACGAGGTCTTATTAATATTCTTTAAAAAAAACTTTACAGAGCCTAAAGTTTCGATTGGAACAACCGCATAATATAACTTGGTGTCTATGGTCGCACCCATTTCCTATACATTTACAATGCGGGTAGGTATTCGCATAACATGATAACTAGTTACATTGCGTCACTCTGTCTACATTTATAAATAGATAGGCGATGGACAAACACATCATAATTAACCTAATTCAACTTTATTGGTATTGGACAACGGCAGGTTGATAGGGAGTGTAATTAGGGTTGTCGCTTGTCAGTTTCAGTTTCTTAGGGTTATCAATTCACACCGAGACGAAAAGTGAGCGCTGCGTCATGTCTCATGTGAGCTGACCCTTAATTTTCTTTGGGAAGAGATCCAAATAAAAAAAAAACAAAACAATTAATGAAAACTTCGTTTGGTTATTGCCCTGTCAAATCTGCTCTAGAAAAATATACTACTGGGAGTTTTGCCGGGGAATTCAATGGGTGACGGTGTGGTTTTCGTATATCTTCCTTAAATTTATGTTATTTTGGTTCTTAATGTGTAATATTGGTAGAATATTAACCATTTAAAATTCGTTAACGTGCACAAGTGTGGGCAAGTGGTACAACTTCCAAAAACGTGCTATTTTGTAATCCCTCCAAAACTCCCTAGGAACTTTCAGTAAAGCTTCTACCACTTTACTGAATCGATTGACTTGACTCATGGACTGCACTGACTATTTATTTAGACTTTGACTAGACTTTGGATTTGACGATTTAGAAATACGGTGTTGAAAATTGTAAACGAAAATTCTATTTCCCGCCTTTTTAACTTGACACTGGCAAATTGTTATAAGCAGACGCCATATATTTAAATTTAAAAAAATATACTACTGATTAAATTATTTTCTTCGTTGGTTATCGTAATATTTCCTAGTCAAATTGTCTCTACTAGTTACTCTACCTATCTGGCTATCTCTATTAAGTATTAACTATTACAGTTTGGAGTTTAACCTTATGAATCTACAATAACATGATTTACTTACTTATTATAGTCTGACATTTTAAATGTAGCATGAATGTAGTCAGGGACCCCTAAAATTGCCCATGACTCGCTCAATTAGCCGGAGTGAGGGGATACTCAAGGACAAGACATCTTATATGCCCTCAAAATGCCCCTTTGATTCTAACCAAGACAATAATAGTATGTAATAATATTATTTTGTCATGGGGGAAAATGGCGGCACAGGTGGACAGGAAGTCATTTATTTTTCAATGTTCGAAATTCAAATTTGCGACTTGAAACGTACCTAATGAATTAATAGAAATTGGATAGATAAATTTTTCCTTTATTGATCACCAAGGCATTTCTCGACAGACATATTTTCGTTATTTTCGCCTATATTACCCAAATACCTACCTAAAGAAGGGAATCTTTAGCAGTCCCATAAAAGAACTAGTAGGTAACTAAGAAAATTATTTTGTTAGCTCTTATGATACGCAACAGATGTTACATTACGTATTATCTTCTAAAAAAATTGCAAGACGTAATATTCAAAAACCAATCAATATTATAGTTCCATTTCACCTGAGCTTTCATATTCCAGCCCCACTCAGACGCTTTTGAAACGAGCTTCAACACAGCTTTTCATGTTCAACACAGGGCTTAATTAAAACTGTTCAGCATTCTTTAAAATATTGCAATATTATAGCGCTCCTGGCTGACGAGTTGCCAGGGACGAGTTCATAGCTCCTACGACCGACTTTATAAAAGGAGGTTGTGAATTTTACTCTGTTATCTATATAATACGTAAATCAAAAACTATGTACCACTTTTTACGAAAAATTATGCAAACGGAGGAGTATGAAATTTGGTACTGCAAAATTTTACGTGGCGGAGAGTTCTGCACTATTATTTTTAAAATAATGCTTAAAAATACATTAAATTAATAAAAATAAAGATGTATACAGTAGTGTTATCATCTACTCACATGTCTATATTATAAAGAATTATCACGATATTCAGTTGTTCTGGCGAAATAATATTGTATGTAGAAGCCACATTAGGTAGAGAGACCTACCTCCGTACATAAAGTTATATAATTCGCTCTAGTCTCATCTTTTATAACAAGAAAACGTTTCTCTCCATTCGAGATAAGCATAAATAAAGTATACTAGCTTTTACCCGCGGCGCCGCCTGCGTATATACCCTATCGCACGGGAACACTGTGCATTTTTTGGGATAAAAAGTAGCCTATGTGTTAATATAGAGCTCAACCTACCAAACCAAACTTCATTAAAATCCGTTCAGTAGTTTTTGTGTGAAAGAGTAACAAAGATCCGTTTGTGAGGATGGATGGATTGATGGATATTCATACATCCATCCATCCTCACAAACTTTCACATTTGTGGCTAGCTCAGCGGCTAGTTGGTGCCCATGCCGGGGGTCACAGGTTCGAGTCCCGCCGAAGGAATAAAAAGTTTTTCTGTGTTCCAGGGTCATGGATGTGTATTAAATATGTGTATAATATAATAAAAATCTTAAATATATGTATAGTATAAAAGTATTAAATATACTTCCCGTTTTCTGGTACTTGTAACACAAGTTCTTCGGATACTTAGCACGTGGCCAGCTTGACGTGGTGTGAAGCGTCCATAGATATTATTATTTATAATATTAGTAGGAAGTACATACGTATTGGCTTCTGTGTAACAGAAAGTTAGGATAGTCAGAACTCAGAAGAAATCGAGAGAAATGAGTTTGAAGCAAAGTTATTTTCGCTTTGAAATAAAAAAAAATATTTTCACATCGCTATCTCTTTCCGTTTCCAGATCAACAGCAAATACAGTGAGGAGCTGGCTGAAGAGTGCCTGGAATGGATCAACCAGATCATCGGCGAGCCAGCCAACACGTCGGGCGACATGGACAACTTCTACGAGGTGCTGAAAGACGGCACTCTACTATGCAAGTGAGTTGACTCTATCTAACGCCGGCAAGACGTGATCAAATACCTTATAAAATCAATGATTTCAAAAGTGGATGGGCTATGTCCTATGACGTACAATTGACAGAAAAAATCTTCATACAAGAAAAAGTTACGCCATCTTGATCTTTCAGAGGATTTTGTATAATAATTGCGGACAGTGTGCGGAGTGCGAGTTTTTGTCACTTATACCTACTCGTCCTGAAGATGTTAACTACAATTTGTATAGTATCCAACTAGTTATCATTGTTTGCCACTAGGGGCGTTGTTTCGATGCCATACTAATTGAAGGGCACATGCAAAGAAGAGGGGGTATGTCCTAATGAATTGATTTTGAGAAAAAGACAATTGAAAGTTCAGAAGTATATTATTTTTAATGAGATCGAACCATGCAATTCCGCATTTTTGGCGCAATCTGTTTTTTTTTTTAATCTAATGATCTGAAATTAAAATACCATAGACAAAGATGTTTCCATTAAATACCAAAAAATATTTAAAATTGTGACATTTCCTGTTCTTTGCCTGTACCCTTCAATTGTAGTTAACTTTTTCACAGTGAGCAGTGACAAAAACTAGTACCCTGAGAGAGAGAGAGAGAGAGAACTAGCACACTCTTCAGTGCTTCAGTCTACAATAGACTGAAGCACTGAAGCAAATGTCAAGATAACAAAATATGTCAAACCTCGACTGACCCAAACAACCCCAGAAGTAGTAGTTTATGTGTGGACACTTATTGCAAGGACATCGTCTTTAATAATATGTAGGTTTATGTATGAAGTATAAATCAACCACGGGTGATTTGATTTTTAATTACACTGTCTGAAATAATGATATTTCCTGTTCAAAAAGCTCATAAAGGCGGCAAAGTCATCCAAAATACAAAATTACCTAGTACCAACCTTTCATAATGTTATTGAGAAAACCTCAGATTAATAAGTATAAACAGCTTAGATACCCGGCTATTAGCAGGAGGAGGAAACATGTTATACGCCTGGGAACACACCCTTTAAGGATATCAAATTCAGTGAAAAATGACGAATTTGTATGAAAGTGTCAGATCGATCTGACATATTCAGGATCTTAACTTAACGAGTCTGCACGTGTGTGGGACATGCGTGTTTTATATGGAAACCTTCGTGTAACCCCCCTAAAGGATGTCAAATTATATACGTATGTTCCCAGCCTTATAATTCCTTATTATCCTTATGCTAATGGTCCATGGGGAAGAAAGAGTTTAATAGCATTTTTAGTAACAGGCCAATTTTTCTAGGTGTTCATTGTTTTTTGTTTCTGTTGAAGCTTTCCGTATACAAATGACATTTGTATTGCTATCAATTTAAGATGTAATTTATTCACATTGCAATAAAGTCGTACCTAATATGTACGTCGTATTAACATCACAGCTAAAGTAGAAAAACCTATTTCATTTTCAACTTAATTAATGTGCCTTCCATTACATAATATTATTCTTCCAAGAAAAACTAACTAACTAGGCATGTAGCGCCATCTATCCCTCCGTACAGTAATGTTTTGTCTAGATACAGTAAAGTTTTGGCACAGATTATTGCCGACAAACTGGGTTGTATGACTTGTATATAAGAATAATATATTCTTATTGTGCCATCATTTTCATATGAAATATCATGTCGGTTTTCGTATTAGAGGAACTGTAATAGAGGAACGCCAAAGCATAATAATAATTAATAATATATTATGTATTGACATTACAAAAACCTCTTTATTTTTATGCTACATCTCTCAAGTCTCAATGAATCAAACTTAATTACCTCCAATATCGTTCCAGACTTGCCAACGGCCTTCAACCCGGCACAGTGAAAAAAATTAACGAATCCAAGATGGCGTTCAAATGTATGGAGAACATCAATGCATTCCTCGAAGCGGCGAAACACTTCGGCGTCCCGGCGCAGGAGACATTCCAAACAGTGGATCTGTGGGAGAGACAGAATCTCAACTCTGTTGTTATCTGCTTACAGTCCCTTGGACGGAAGGTGAGAATCAAGAATTTGTGCAACAAAGTAGTTTAAGTAGTTCCTGGATAGCTTTGCTCGTAGTTCTGATAAATTTAAAAAAAAAACACAAAATCACAAGAACATTTAGATAAATGTTCTTGTGATTTTGTGTTTTTTTTTTAAAAAAAAAAAAAAAACATCTCCCGATCAGATGATCGGGAGATGTTTTTTTTTTTTTTTTTTTTCGAATGGGTCTACGCTAATGGCTTTAAGCCCTCTTAGCTTAGTCGGTCTGGTGACTGCCATTTGGCAGTCGTTTGGTGGGAAAAACAAAGAGGGAGTTTGACCCCCCTCTTACATCACCCCCTAGTTGGTGATGTGCTAACTGATTTTTGGGAATAACCTCGGTTAAGCTATTTTTAGGACTGGAGAGATAGTCCCTCCTGCTGAGGGGTCAGACCCCTTCCACACTCTCTGACGAGTGTGGTTGCTCACGCGCGGTAGCACAAACTAACGGCGTATTTGTACGGATAGAGAAGCTCGATTTTAAGGATCTGGGAGGGCCGTCCCTCCCCCCTTCCGCGTGCGGTCGGGTGGACTCGCGCGCGAATGTCCTGATGTCGAGTGCTTCCGCAGTATTTATAGAGCTCTCTATAACAATATCGCGGTCGCGGTCATAATTATTTTTGTCTACACTAAAGGGAGTCGAACTCGTATCCGGGTTCGAGTCCGGTGGTCCCGTGTTAGAGTCGGTCCGTAAGTCTTTACGTGTGATCGTGTCTGGTGTAAGACTTCGGGGTAGGCGCCGGCGTCTACCCCGGTGCTTTTCTAATCACGCGGGTGCATGTTTTGTGTTTAGGAGAACTCCTTTATTTTGTTTATCGAGTCCGTGTGACTTGCTAGTGCTGACATGCGGTCCTCAAAGGAACCTTGTAGTTTTGTGACGAAGACGTTTAGCTCCGTCGAATCTATTTCACTGAGAAATCTGGCTGCGAACGCTATGTCGGCGCTGAAATTGGAGGTCGGGGGCGGTTTTGCAGGTCCCGTTTCTGTGGCCCTATTGGCCGGGGAAGGGAGGACCTTTGTCGGACTGGCTGGGAGGGCCGTCGACCTTTGAGGAGGTGGAGGAGGTCCTTGTGGACTCTTTTTTGGTAAACCCCAAGCAGGTTTGGAGGGAGGAGGGGCAGAGACGTACGTCTGCTTGGGAGGGGCACCTCTACTTGGAGGAATTTTGCGCCTCTTTGCTTGGGGTGCGCGTTTGCACCCTTTGTAGTTGGCCGGATGGCCAGAAGAATTGCATAGGACGCAGCTGGGGGGAGTAGTCTCCTCAGCTGGGACGGGTCTCCGCAGCTCCTTCCTACGCGGACATTCGGACGTGCCGTGGTCGCCCAGGCATTTGACACAGCGCGGTCTGGCGAAGCAGTTCCGCGCTGAGTGGCCGTATAGTTGGCAGCGGTGACACTGCCCCGGCATTCCCCTTTTATAGGGGGGTTCGATAGCTAAGCCTGTAATGTGGCATATATTTTTAATGTTAAAGATGGCTTTTCCCTCCGGAGAGAGGGGAAGCACGACAAGTACCATATTGTATAGGTACTTTTTTGTTGGGTGGTACATCCTGTGTACCTCTTTGGCGGGGATCCCCTGTCTGCAGAGGTCCTCGAGGACGGAGTCTGTGGAGAGCTCTTTATCGACACCCTTGATGACGACTCGCAGAGTGCGTTCGTCCTCCAGGGCATACGTATGATAACCGATCTGCTTTTCTCTGAGAAAAGCAGTCAGTTTCCTATGATCGTTTGGGGTTGGGACCTGCATCATGATCCCGTTTGGGGTGTTGCGGGCTGACGAGTAGTTTATACACTGCTCGTTTATTGCTGCATTTACAAGGTTCCACTTTGCCTTCTCCTGTACTATAACAGGAGGCGGCAATTTGGGGGCCTTGGGACTTTTCGGGGCTGCGACTGTTTGGTCGTCAGTCTGCATGGGTTCACTACGGGTGGGGGTTCCGGGTTTAAAACCCCTGAAGACTCTACCGTTTCCGCTTTTCGCGGTTTTTGCCGGTGGTGTCGGCGAGGAGCAGGCCGCAGAGGAAGCGCCGTTCGCGCGTTTCCTCTTCTTGGTCTTTTTACTCTTTACGGTTTGAAAACCGTCATCCCCCTCGGAGGTCTCCTGCTCGGAGCAGGACATCTCCGACTGGGATACATCAGTATAATTGTCATCGCTCTCATGCGATGACTTTGTAGTCGCTGTCGTCGCCGGCGACGATGGCGATTCTTCGGACGTAGCTGCCGGGGAAGCCGGAGAGCTGGTGGGGACATATGACGTTTTAAAAGATTCCCAGGCCTCTAATTCTTTTTTCAAAAATGACAGGAACATACTAACCATGGTTTTGTCCATGGTTAGGCTGGCCCTTCTGGGTTTCTGCTCTCTATTTGAAAATTTTAATTTGGGGATTCAACCCCTCCCGGCATCCGGGGGGGGAGGTGTGTGCGTGGAGGAGTCCACAGGTGTGTATCCTAATCGGCAATTTCACTCTACTTACTTTTCTTTTGTTCCTCGGACGCAGGAACACACCGACACTACACTATCGCTATGCGAAGCGATCGCGAAGGTGGAAAAGTGTTAGAAAACGGTCGCGCCTAAAAATAACGGTCGCCGCGAAAAATAACGGTCGCCGCGAAAAATAACGGTCGCGGCGGGAAACCCAACGGTCGTGATGGAACCCGCGAACAATTCCGGCGTCACAACGATGCTTGAAGCCCCGAGGTGAAAGCACTGGCACTGTGTAGCGTATTATAATAATCACTTCAAATAAAGAACTGTGCATTAACTTTAGCAGTTGAGCGTTACCAAATCTGACTGCCGCCCAAATCGGAATTTGAGAGCAGAATGATCGGGAGATGTAAATATAAGTAGGTACATACTTACTTTGTACTTTGTACTATTGGTGGTTACGTTTTTCCTTCATACCTATCAATATGTTGTTACACTGACAAGGTAAGATAGTAATCTTTTTCTCACTCTGTCCGGACAAACTTCGTTTATAAATTAACCCGCCGTTGGTCGCGTGAAATTTTTGCAACATCGTTAGTAGCGTGGGGTCAGCCAGTATCCCCAAATGTTAATGTGTTTTGTTTTAATTAAATATGATAATTTAAGAAGTGCCAAAGACGAATAATTTAAACAAACAAAATTCCTTTAAAAAATAACACGTAAGAAGCGGCTTTATAACTAGCCATAGTTGATATTACCTATTGAAATAATATTTAGTGTCAGTTTCACCAAACAGGCGTTGGTTACTTTTAATTGATTGTTAAAATATCATGCCTTCTCTTTCGTTATTACGAAGAACAAGAGAGATAATATTATAGTTAATCAACGATTAACTTTAGCAGGCGTAGATGAAATTGGCACTTAATGTATAAAGCACGATCACCAATCCTACAGGTACCTATGTCAGCTGCTATCATACAATTTAAATCTTCGTTTTCTCAACAAGTATTTCTCTGCACCAATTAAGCATAGCGTGCTTTATCTTTCCATCAATCACTTCAAACTTATAATATTGACCTCACATTCGTTTTACTATGTTAAGGTCTGCTTATTATTGTAACCTACATATTCTAGTATTTTTATTGCAAAGCTTTACTTCCTAATATAGAGTCGTTTATAGTTTTGGGTTTATATTGATAATAAGTGGGTACCTAATAAGAATGCTGAGATACATACATTTATATTCAATAGCCTTAGCCTAAAGTATCTGCTACTACTAGGTAGTTAGTAATATTTTATATCTAGCCTTAGCTTGGTACGAATTCTTGGACTACCATTATTTTCACAAGTTGTTACTGTTTTCAATAAAACAGTGTCGTAAAAACATATTTTATAACCCAATAAGTAGAGAAGCTATTGCGAAGACTATGTTTAAACAACTGTTGCATGTTTCTATGAAAATTAGATGTTATGCCATTCGCCATTAAAGTATTAATTTTAGCTATATCACTTAACAATCGCAACCCACGCATTTTCCTATATTATTATTATTAAAGCTGTTAAGTATCTGCGAATATAGTAATTAAGCACTTTACACGCTGTAAAATTCTGTGAATAAGTACATCTAAAACATTTGCAGTGTACCAATTTTTAATCGTTACTGCTATAGTAGGTACCTACTACTTAATATGACAAACCTATAGATTTTTGCTTCATCAAAAATTGTAACTGTACATTCAAATACATTTTTACTGATAATAATAATAATCTATCGATGGAGGTTAGAATCTATCTATGAAGAGCAGCGTAGAGAATTAATCTTAGCTTATTGACATTATGGAACATCACTAATAAACTAAAAATTATTTCAGGCGCATAATTACGGCAAGCCATCGATTGGACCCAAAGAGGCTGAGAAGAACGTACGAAACTTCACAGAGGAGCAACTCCGAGCGGGCCAAGGCGTCATCTCCCTACAATACGGCTCCAACAAGGGAGCTACGCAAAGTGGCATAAACTTCGGCAACACAAGACACATGTAAATAGTTTAATGTAAGAGGTATTACTATAAAGATACGCAAAATGGCGAGTATGAGTGTAAAATTGTAGACATTTCAAAAAATATATTGAAGGGTTAAGTTTTTGGGTTCTGCGAATTCGAAATTTAAAAGAACATTTTTTTTTTTTCAAGACTAAGGTTGATTTTTTTAAAATGTCTATTACATTACATTCATGCTGTAGTTTTGTATGTCTAGAATGTATTAGATGTCTCTTTCAATATAATTAGAAAAGATAGATGTAGTCATCAAATATGCAAATATTTGTTTGCAATTGCTACTCTATACGCATAATACCTCACCAGAAGAGTAAACCGACTTTAAAAAGGAGAGTGAAATCTGTACTTATACTTTTGATATTTGAATCTCTAAACTATAAAAGTTTGTTAAAATTATTAAATTTAATCAGTAGTCTTTGTCATTCCTTAATCATTCCAAACTTTTGGAATTTATTTTTGTACTCTTTTAAAAGATATTGAAATAATCGTAAGTTTTTATTTCAACTTACTGTAGACTTAAGGTATCGTTTCTATAATTTGTGCCAAAAATGCACAAAAATGTCGAATTCACTGCAAAAATTATACCTAAAAGTGCCTTCAAAACCTTTGGGTGCTTTCTTCGAAGGTTAAAATTTCTGAAAAAATATTTATTATATTGCATTCCATAATATATTTTTATGTTACTGTGATTAACAATTTTAAAACATAATATATACATAATATAGTTATATGCGGGGCGCATTTATGTAAATTCCATTTAGACTTTTTTTTTCAAAATACGTAGATTAAATAAAATCGATAACGATATTATAATGTTTTGTTTTTCACTTTTACCCCATAGTCCTTTAGCCTAAAGCCTATGGGTCAACACACATCGAAACGAAACGACACGCAACATGGCGCAGCATTTATATTGAGATAGGTATTCAAAAATGAATTTTATTAATTACACAAGAAGATTCACGTTTCATTGTCAAAGTTCGAATGTCATAGTGCATCGTGCTGCACAGCGCATGTGCAGTGTATGACTGATGTCATATGAAACGTGTATCTTTTTATTTAGTGAATAAAGTTCAATTCTGAATAGCTATCTTAAGAATACACGTAGTAACGCGTATCGTCGCGGTGTGAACTGAGAGCGTTTTCACATCACGCGATACGATATCGCTTATCGAGCCGATAATTCACATAGATATGAGAAAGACAGGTATATGTTTTAATATGAAACATATACATGTCTTTGTTATTATAAGCGTGATATCGGACATCGGATTGGATATAGAAGAAACGCACCGTAAGTTATAGAAATAAGTGCGTTTCCGGAGTGATATCGGACATCGGTATCGTGTAATGTAAAAACACTCTACATCAAAACAGTCTTTTTCTCTTCTGACATCTCCATGAACTCCTAGTATATTTTTAATCCTATTGAAAATATTATGTCACAATGCTTATGAAAATTATGTAGTATAATAAATCATTTATACGAAAGTGCTTATAACATTTTGAGAAGTATGAAAAATGTAGAAACTCACTGAAGAATATTTTTATATTTCGTTTTTACAAAGTAAGAGATTTTATTGCAATTTTTGTAAAAACTGCCAAAAAAAATAAGAAAATTATTTTGATATTTGCCGTAAAATTCGCATTTGTAAAGCCTCGCTTCAATAAAATTACCTTTTTTTTCATACTAATTTCTATTTTTTCATTCAAATACATTTTAATCAATAAATATGGAAAACTTCAAAATATGAGTATTTAAAGTAACGTGAATTTAAGTAATTTCAAGGAAAATGCTATAAGAACATTTAAAGTAACGTGCATTTGTGTAATTTAAAGCAATTTGCTCGCGAGCTCTCATTCGTGTTACAATGTTAGGCGCGCCTACTCACGGGTTAACTTATTATCGCATACTAAGTACTTGCATTGCCCTTATTATTTTGTATGGGTTCTTAAACCGCGCCCCTAAGTGCAACGTTTACTGATACGTAATAAAAAAAATGTAAACTCAGACGGGATAGTACCTGATACATTGACTTAGACATGCGGGCTAAATTGCCCTCACCCCTACGATGGTAACATAATTTAAATGAACACGCATAGTTACAGGGGTGTCACGACACCCCATATAGTAAAATGAATAAAATAAAACGTTTTATTCTTGAAGCAAACTAAATTAACACTCTTCTTTGGATCAATCAGTAACTAAATGAAATGAGATTAAAAAAAAATGCTTTTGTCAACTTAAACATAATTAAGACAAATTTCCACATGATGTTCAGGGCACGCAGATCTTTTAAATTTTCTCCAAAAGATATCACTGTTTTGTCATTCTTCCGAGGACATAATACACATAGAGCATGCTTTTGCAAGTTGGCGGGGGGTTAACTTACTGGAACATCTTCGGGTATACTTAGAATGGTTCTTATATTTCCCGATAGTTGTCGAGGTAAATATCCAGGCGTCGTTTAATGTGCGGCTCGGCTAGCTGCAATGCTAGCTTTTTAAGGAAATTACTTCTAAATTTGTTGTATGGCGTGTTCGGATGCTTATCTTCTATAATATAGATAATCTTAGAGTTAATCCCTGCTCTATTGAACATAGAAAAACCAAAGAGGCAATAATTGTGCATCATTTTAATAAAGGTCAGGTACGGTTGGTAGGTACCAAAAAAATACAATGCGACAAAGGGAGGCCACTTTGTCGCATTGTATTCAGCCATATTATATAAGTACCCCTCAGTTCTTCATCATTACGAAACGCCATAATTAACTGAACATAACATAAAAATAAATAAAGAAGCAAAAGATAATACCTGCAATAATATAAGCAGATACCTGCAGAACGAAATTGATGCCGCTCCCACCGCGATACGGCTACTAAAGGCTCACGGTCGGACAAAAGATTACACAAATCGCTAGAGCGATACAGAAAAAAATTTAAATTAAATTGGCGCGTGATTGCTCGCGTGGGGTGTTGGGGCACCCCTGTTACCATCCTAGGGTTACTTTGAGTGAAACTTTGGGGCTCTCTAGTTTTATACATAATATTTTGGCAATAAATAGGTACAGTACCCGGCGATAAATATTGCACATGGATCTTTGGAAAGAGACAATCGGCTAATTTCGGCTTCGTAGAGCGTTATCTCTGTCGTACGAAATACAAACAATACGGTATCTTTTAGGAGCTGTTAAAACAATTATGATTTGCTTCTTTTGATAATTCTTTTTATTATTTGTATAAAATACACCAATTTTTCTATAAGTATAAGATGGCTTTAGGTTGGGGTAAAATTTCCCTCTTTTCCCTAAAGTTGCCATAGTACAACTTTAAATTATTAAAATTTAGGGGTGGTTACAACTCTAAAAATATATTTTGAACTGGACGCGACCGCACTCTATCGCATTTGAACAACGACTGACAAAACGTCACATAGGTAGTGTGCGACAGAGATAACGCTCTACGAAGCCGAAATTAGCCGATTGTCTCTTTCCAAAGGTCGATGTGCAATATTTATCGCCGGGTACTGTACGTGAGTGTGAAATTACGACAAACTATATAGTAAAAAATATGGGTAGACGAGATAAAAGTTTAGTAACTAAAGTGCATAAGGTATTTCATAATAATTTTAAAATCACATGTTACGGAAGCCATTACAAGCTAGTTCGATCGCCTTCATCGTAGACCGATTGCGTCACTTTTTCATTTTTTTTGGCTAAATGTATGCATTAGCCTGTGACTGTCCGTATAAGACATAAGCCTATATTGACCTAATGAGGACTATATAAATAAAAAAACTCATACTTATATATTTTATGTTAAGTAATTAGGTATAGGGATGTAATACAGGTTAAAAGTTTGTACAGGCCGTAAGTATTATTAACAGAAGCCGCAGAAGGCGTGAAATCGCAGATATAAGTGGTATTTTTACTAAAAATTGCAACCAATAAAATCTGCCACTATCTGCCACTGCCTGCCATAATCTCATAAAAGAGATGAAACTCGAGAACACGATCCAAAGCGCTTCTCTACTTGCCTATTACACACACTAAATAATATTATTATAGACAAAAAAATAACAAGTCTCACTTGGACATCGACCTAATAAGCACAAGTAGATACATAGGTAGGTGTTAAGGACAGCGGCCTCGTAACGAAAAACATGAGTGAATTTTAATGTGAACAATAAACGTGTAATTAAAACGGTACGTAAAACTATAATAGTGAACACTCAGTGACTATATGTATAGATTTATATGGCATCAGTGTGGAAAAATAGTGTTAAAATGGTGTTTTATCAAGTGCGGGTTATTTTGATTATATATTTTTAACTAAAGCTAATTTTAACGTAGCTTCTTTTGATTTACATAAATAAACGTAGTACATAACGTGTAGTATAGCGCTTAAGGTTATATAATAAATGGTTAAGAAATTATTACGAAAACAGTGGTAAAAATGTACAAAATTTCATATAAGTTGAACCTTAAAATGTAAATAACTTTTCTATAGAATAAGATGTTTAGTATATAAGGGTTTATATGTCTGGTTATGATAATAAAGTATTTCACACAACGCGTTTTGCTTCACCTGGCTCATGGAAAATGGGGAAAATTATGGAAAATAGCCGTATAGAGAGGTAAAAATGAAATGGAAGATCGGCCCGAAAGAGGCGTACGGGCGGGGCTCTCTATACGGCATTGCCATGAGCCAGGTAAGCAAATCGAAAAAGTGAAAAAACGTTCTCCTCAAATAAGTGTTTTATTATCGCCCCGGCTCTGCCCAAATCGGTGTAACCTTGCTATCTTCGAGTCTAATCTGAGCCGGCGGTTGAACCCCTGTGAATTTATACAGTCCTGTACAGTAGTGCGCGGTCCTTTGGCGAGCCGAATTTCAAGATCGAAGAAAAATTCGAAGTCCATATCAAGTTGAAAATAACGAAGACGGCACTTAGAAAATTTTCATCAGCTGTTCTGAACATAGAAAAATTTCCGAAGATTCAAGATAGAAATTTTTACTGAAGACCGGACTTAGAAAATTTTCGTCAGCTGTTCTGAACATAGAAAATTTTTTGAACATTCAAGATAGAAGAATTCTAGCAAGTCAGAACATTGGAAACTTTATCAAGATTTATCAACGGGAATCAACGCCAGGGATTAGATTGGACTCAGAAGATCGGACTCGAGGATACAAGGATACACCGCTGCGAACGGAAGCAAGGATTCGCAGATTTTTCATCGGAAAAACCTCCCGAAGATTCTTGAAAAGGAAGATTAAAATGGAAGATAAACATTGAAGATTAACATTGAAGATTAACATTTGAGATTAACATTTGAAGATTAACATTTGAAGATGGTTATAACAAGAAGTCAGAGTGGGGCCGAGGAGAACCAGCAGCAACCACATCGATTTCCGGATCCGCCACGATCGCCGTCCGCTGCCGCTACAAGCCAGCCGCCGCCGACCGAGGGAAGAGCGGATCTGCTTCAAACTATTTTGAAACCGAGACCAGCAAGGCGCCTGCATCCTCGGAAGTACAAACCCTAGCCAGAAAGAAGGCTATTTCAATTAGGTCGCGTCGATCGACAGCAAGTGTCGTCGCGCGTATGCATTACGAGGCGGAGGAGAAACTCGCCGCTCTTCGTAAGAAAGAACTGCAGATCGAAGCAGAACTTATAAAGAAGAAGCTCGCCGCTGACGTCGCCGCTGCAGAAGATGGTAGCAGCCCCGACGACGACGAGCCATCAGAACAGGTGGAGCAACGTGTCCGAGCCTGGCTAAGCGAACAGGGTCCCGAACCCGAAGAGGCTAGACAAGAGCCGACATCAATGGAAGAAAGAGAGACGCCGAAGCCAGAAGACATGCCACCAAAGGGAGCCCAGAAGACGAGGTTCGAGTGGCCGCAGCAACGCCGCCCACGCTCACCCACACCGCCCACGTCTAGGGCTAATGGAGTGGAACAACTTGCCGAAACATTGGATAAACTGCTGAACCAACGCCAGTCGCGCCACACTACGGAGTTGCCCATATTCTCGGGCGCTCCCACTGAATGGTTGCCATTCAAAGCAGCCATGGAAGACACCACTGCGTTCTACAAGCTCAAGCCGATCGAGAACTTAGCTCGTCTGAGAAGCTGCCTACGGGGAGAAGCAAGAGAAGCCGTGGCACCACTGCTGAGCGTCGCGACGCCGCCTGAACAAATTATGAAGACCTTGGAACAATGCTTCGGTCGACCCGAGGTTATGGTCGATCGCATGATGGAAGATCTGAAGAAGATACCGAGGCTCGGAGGTTCGGCGGCAGAACTCAACCAATTTGCAGTGAAGATTCAGAACATGGTAGCCATCCTGAGGAAGCTGAGGCACGGGTATCTCTTTAACCCGTTGCTCACGAGAGACATCCTCGAGAAGCTCAGCCCATACGAGAAGAGCAAGTGGTACGACTACGCAGAAGAGACGTCGCGCTTCAGGAACGAGCCCGATGTCGTCCTTCTCTCTGAATTCTTAATGAGAGAAGCGGACAGGGCGCTGTGCTACGGGTTCAGCACGGCACTGAAGAAGGAAACACCGCGTCCACCTCCTAACAAGAACGAAGCCCGAACGAGGAAGCCAGTCTTCGCGATAGCAGACGAGGGCAGGGATTCGCCGAGTCGCAGCCAGCCAAAGAAAACACGCGAAGAGTCAACGAAGTGCCCGATATGTGCCGAAGATCACGCTCTATTTCGCTGCGCTGCTTTCAAGAAACTGAGCATGCAAAAGAGATGGGACACGGTCAAAAAGGAAGGGCTGTGTTTCCGGTGCATACGAAGCAGGCACAGAAGATACAACTGCAGGGCGAAGCCGTGCGGCGTCAAGGGCTGCAACTTGCCTCATCATGCGCTGCTGCACGAAGACAGGTCCGGCGGCGCCCCACAGACAGAGGACGCCGTGATTACCGCATCGGTCACCTCCGACCGTGCGGTGAAACTTAAGATGAGAAGAATTCAAATTGTCGGTCCACGGGGCGAAGCGGATATCTTCGCGCTGTTCGACGAGGGCTTGACAGTGACACTACTGGATGAAGACGTCGCGAAGGCTATCGGCGCAGACGGCCCACCGAAGGTGCTGAGAATGCATGGGATCAATGCCGAGAGAAGGGAAGAAAAAATCCGACTCGTACAACTTGGCGTACGGGGTCACGACGGTACCAGATATGACGTCACTGCGAGAACCGTGGCCGGATTGAACCTACTTACTCAGTCCGTCCCGGAATCACTGTTTCGACTTGCTCACCTGCACGATCTCAAGAACGAAGAGATATGCTATGAAGACAAGAAACCCCAACTTCTCATCGGCACGGACAACTGGCAGCTCATTGTATCCAGGGAGCTGAGGATCGGCAAGAGAAACCAGCCTGCAGCCTCGAAGACGAAGCTTGGCTGGGTAATCCATGGAAGCATCCCCAGACGCCTCATAAAGCAGGAAGAACACGAGAACATCCTGCACGTGTCTACGATCGAGACCCGAGGCGAACGACTGGAGGAAATGGTGAAGAAACACTTCGAAATAGACGCACTGGGAATAGCGTCCAAGGCTAAGCTGAGCGACGAGGAGCAGCGAGCCATCGACCTCTTTGGCAGAACGGCCAAACGAACGGAAGACGGTCGATTCGAAGTGGGACTTCTGTGGCGCACGAACGGCGTCAAGCTACCTCTTAGCTACAATACTGCGCTAAAGAGGCTCAAGAACTTGGAACACAAGCTCAAGAAGAACCCCATGGACGAGGCGCAGTTACATGGGCAGATGAAGAATCTCATAACCAAGGGATATGCGGAAAAATGCGACGGGACAGAGGCCGGAAGTGACATCACATGGTACCTGCCGCACTTCCCGGTTAAAAACCCAAACAAGCCGGGCAAGTTGCGACTGGAGATAGAGGAGATGTTTCTTCGTGTCAAGGTCAGAAAAGAAGACCAACCGGCCCAGCTGTTCCTGTGGAGAGAAGACGAAGGCGAACCGCCTTCCACATACAAGATGGTGGTAATGATCTTCGGAGCATCGTGTTCACCGTTCCTGGCACACTCAGCCCGGAATCGGAACGCGGAAGAGTTTGCCGAATCGCATCCCGAAGCTCATCGCGCTATTACCGAAGCCCACTACATGGATGACTACGTAGACAGCTATCCAGACCACCAGAAGGCCATGCAGACCGTGGAACAAGTGGACCAAATACATAGGAAAGGTGGCTTCCACTTACGAGGCTGGACGAGCAACGACCGGAGGGTGCTAGAGGGACTGCCTGAAGACCGCCTGGCCGAGGACACTACACAGCGTGTCACCAAAGACGAGCAGAAGACCTTGGGCATGCTATGGGACTCCCGAGGCGACAAACTAAGATTCAACACGTCGCTATCCAGAGTCCATAAGGAGGTTCGCGAGCTACAGCGCGCACCGACAAAGAGAGAGGCCCTCAGCACGGTGATGAGCATCTACGACCCGCTGGGACTGCTGAGCTGCTACACGATCACCGCCAAAGTCATCCTACAAGGCTTGTGGCGTCAGAAGCTGGACTGGGACGAGTCGCTACCCGCTGAGTCAGCCCAAGACTTCGCCCGTTGGCTGACCGACATGGAGTACATCAGTCAGCTCGAGCTACCCCGGAGTTACAACGGGGGGAGTCCGACGAGAGGCCGACAGCTGCACGTGTTCTGCGACGCGAGTAAGGACGCATACGCTGCAGCCGTCTATTGGAGATTGGAACAAGAAAATGGGGAAGTACGAGTCGTGTTGGCCGCCGCCAAGGCCAAGGTGGCGCCGCTGAAGGCACAGACAATACCAAGGATGGAGCTACAGGCTGCCCTGGTCGGAGCGAGGCTGGGAAACGCAGTCGCAGCAGAACACAGGTGGAAAACGGACACGGTTTTCTACTGGATCGACGCACAAGTGGTTCTGTGTTGGATACAGAACGGCAGCCGCAAATACACACCGTACGTCGCACATCGGCTAGGGGAGATTGCCGAGCTGACGTCCGTTCACCAGTGGAGATGGCTGAGCACTAAGAGCAACGTCGCCGACTTAGCCACCAGAACGGGCTACGTTCCGAAGAGCGACGAGGACCCTTGGTTCCGGGGGCCGGACTTCCTGCGCAGGCCGATGAACGAGTGGCCCGCGGAGAGTCCCGCTAGAATCGAAAATCAAGAAGAATACGTCGCCTTCCACACCACGGAGGCGAGCGAGCTGAGCTGTCTACCAGATGTGACGCGCTTTTCAAACTACGAGCGCCTCGTAAGATGCACGGCGATGGTCTTGCTGTTCGTCGAGAAGTGCCGAGATCGTCGGGCCCACCTCGACGTACGACACCTGGAGAGGGCCGAGAGGTTGTGGTATCAAAAATCACAACGAGACAGCTTCGCACAAGAAATCGAGAAGATGGCAAGTGGCAAGACGGTGCCTAGATGAAGCTCCTTGTACCGGCTCAACCCGGTGTACAAGGACGGGCTGCTCGTACTAGACGGAAGGATCAAAGCGGCGCAGGTGCCGGTCGAAATGAAAAACCCTATCATCCTGGATGGAAGACATCGCTTCACAAGGTTACTGGTGGCAAGGGAGCACGCCAGAGCGGGACACGGGAGCCGCGAGAGGGTCGTGAACGACCTCAGGCAGAAATTCTGGATATTGAAGCTGCGGCCGACGGTGCGTACTATCATGAGCCGATGTGCGTTCTGTCGGCTACGACGGGCACACCCGAGGACCCCGCCAACTGGAGACCTGCCAGCCGAGCGCCTGGGGGCGTTCCAGAGACCATTTTCGTACTGTGGTCTCGACTGTTTCGGCCCGATGACGGTCACCATCGGCCGACGTCACGAGAAGAGGTGGGGAGCTCTCTTCACATGTCTGACGACGCAGGCGGTCCACCTGGAGCTGGTGGCTTTCTCTGTCGACGGACTCTGCACTGATGGCAATGAGAAGAATGGCTGCGCGGCGAGGATGGCCGGTAGTCATGTACAGCGACAATGGGACGAATTTTAGAGGCGCGGACGTCGAGCTGCGGCAGGCGTACGCCGAGTGGGCGCCGGCTATGGCACAGCTGGGCCTCACTCATCGGATGCAGTGGAAGTTTACACCGCCCGGGGCGCCGAGTCAAGGAGGTGCCTGGGAAAGAATGGTGAGGTCAGTGAAAACCGCCCTGCTAGCCACGCTGAACGAGAAGTCGCCCAGGGAAGAGGTACTCCAGACACTGATGGCCGAGGCGGAGTACTCAGTGAACGCTCGACCACTTGTGCACGTATCGGTGGACCCCAACGACCCGGAGGCGATTACACCGAATCATTTCCTCCTCGGGTCGTCCACCGGACTGCCGTACGTCGGACCGTGTGTGCCGGCGGACAAAAAAACATGGAGGGTCGCGCAAGCCCTTGCCGACGAGTTCTGGAGGTGCTGGGTGAAGGAATACCTTCCCACGCTCACACCACGCTACGGGGCCCCGCTGAGCAACCGAGTCCTTGTACCAGGGGACCTGGTTGTCGTGGTCGACCCGACGCTGCCGCGTAATACGTGGCCGCGGGGGGTCGTGCACCGGGTCTACCCAGGCCAGGACGGACAATTGCGCTGTGCGGATGTTCGCACGCGCAGTGGCGTGTTCCGGAGGCCGACGTCGAAGCTGGCGGTGCTGGAGGAGGCGCCGCAGTCGCAGTTGCGACCGCTGGCGGAGCAGACGGAGCCGGGAGCGGAGCGGACGACGCCGGGGACGGCGCCGGGCGCGGAACGAGCGTCGGAGCAGCCTACAGCGAGCACGGACAGCTCGCAGTCGCCGGAGCGGCCCGCAGCGAGTCCACACAGCTCGCATTCGCCGGAGCAGTCTGCGGCGGGCGCGGACGGCCCGCAGTCGCCGCCGGAGCAGCCTATAGCGAGCTCGAGCAGCTCGCAGTCACCGGAGCAGTCCACGGCGGGATCGGCGAGCCCGCAGTCACCTGAGGAGGCTGCGTAGACCCTGGCTACTGCGCCGGGGGGAGGATGTTAAGGACAGCGGCCTCGTAACGAAAAACATGAGTGAATTTTAATGTGAACAATAAACGTGTAATTAAAACGGTACGTAAAACTATAATAGTGAACACTTAGTGACTATATGTATAGATTTATATGGCATCAGTGTGGAAAAATAGTGTTAAAATGGTGTTTTATCAAGTGCGGGTTATTTTGATTATATATTTTTAACTAAAGCTAATTTTAACGTAGCTTCTTTTGATTTACATAAATAAACGTAGTACATAACGTGTAGTATAGCGCTTAAGGTTATATAATAAATGGTTAAGAAATTATTACGAAAACAGTGGTAAAAATGTACAACATTTCATATAAGTTGAACCTTAAAATGTAAATAACTTTTCTATAGAATAAGATGTTTAGTATATAAGGGTTTATATGTCTGGTTATGATAATAAAGTATTTCACACAACGCGTTTTGCTTCACCTGGCTCATGGAAAATGGGGAAAATTATGGAAAATAGCCGTATAGAGAGGTAAAAATGAAATGGAAGATCGGCCCGAAAGAGGCGTACGGGCGGGGCTCTCTATACGGCATTGCCATGAGCCAGGTAAACAAATCGAAAAAGTGAAAAAACGTTCTCCTCAAATAAGTGTTTTATTATCGCCCCGGCTCTGCCCAAATCGGTGTAACCTTGCTATCTTCGAGTCTAATCTGAGCCGGCGGTTGAACCCCTGTGAATTTATACAGTCCTGTACAGTAGGTATTGCGATTTACGACAGCGAGCCGGCGACTAGGCAACGAATTATTTGTCTCTCAATAAGTAACTGTAATTAAACGTAAATAGTTCCATTAATATATTATTATCGTAATTTAAATTGTTTTAATAATTTTCTGTTTTGCAGTGTGTAATATTTGAACATAATATTATACCTACCTATAGCTCACACTTTCTTAAATTACCTAAGTATTTAATAATAATTGTCTTCTAAACGTGAGATTATGTAATTGGCTGTCTAATGCTGACTTGTAATTAATTGTTAACTTTCACTGTTGAATCTCCTGTGAATAAATAAATAAAAAACTCAATGGTAGGTAAGTATTATAATTAGTAATGGGCATGTTGCCTAAACATTTTTTTTTCGTCTATTCAATGTGGTCTCTACACATGTTAATAAACAATCTAGAACCCATTTTCGTATAATATTTAAATTTACAATATGAAAGAGAGAGATAATATATCGGCCTGTGACGTCACGAGTTGCACCAGCCATACATTAATCATTACAAAATGTATAGCGGTTGCAACTTGTGAGTTGTGACCTAACAAAACGTTTTGCGAGAAAGAGATGGGCAATAATTTTTATTTGCTTATAATTTTTAATCGCGTCAATCTAAACACCTATTTCTTTTAGATTTATGTATCTTTAATCTACAATTTTAAAATTTAATTTATAAAAATGTGATACCTATTACACGCTAGGCAACACCCATAAATTTTTACTTACACCTTTTTAAAAATGCTTGTTGAGGATTGGCAATTGCTTCATTAGACTACCATGAGTCTGCTCGTTTGCCTGTGGCGACTGCCGTTTGCAATTTTTTTTCCTGGTAAAATAAGCAGCTAGCAAGCAATAACTATAAAATAGTGGTTAACGACTACTACATAGGTACAATATTAAACTTTCCGTTAGCTGCAAATCACAATATTATTTTATCACCAAGTTTCCAAGGAATTTTACTGCGATACGAGTCGCACGAAATATAATACGAAAACGAGTCTTTTATCAGTCCCCGTAGTGATAACCTTTAGGTGTGGGCTGTATTCATATGTTGGCAAAACAGTAGAGCCGTCAAGTCAAAAGTATTAAAATAGATTTAACCTACAACCGAGCAATTATGTCTATCGCAAGTTTCAGTTTTCACTCTGCAGATAAGCCGTAGAATAGCTAGCTATCTAGGATGCAAAATTAATGGAGTCATCGGGATCTAAAACTGCCCTAGGGTAGGACAGTCGAATAAACGATGTCTAAAATAGTGTTATATCTTTGTCAAAATATATAGAAGAAAATGGAAATGTAGTGCTTCGTGAATCACCGTACGACTGTTTCCGTAGCTATTCCGACTGGCAGGAGAGTTTTAGATACCCGGGACAGTTTTAGATGCATGATTTCTGTTTTATATTTCATCACAAGTCCAAAAGCCGCATACAAAAAAACTGTAAAAAATATAAACGTCATTTGTCAAAATGTAAATGTCAATTTCAAATTTTGTATTTACCATGAGCTATGGTGTTGTCAAAAAATCAAAATAAATATGAATAGTTTCGATTTATTACTGTTTAATATGATTTTGAAATTATACGAAACTAATAAATAAGTAATGTCGCAGCCAGCGGGGGCGTACGCGAATGGCTGGGCGACTGACACCACGCCTGTTGACCTGAAGAATGATAACGACGTAAGTGGCCCCCTGCGGACTTGTTTGTGATGATAAGAACGTCCTAAATGACCTTACAGTGCGTTGTTATAATAAAACAAGCAACGTAATTACAATTCTGACGATATACCCGCAATTTAAACAAGAATGTCGTTATATATGTTGTGTAAAAACAGCTCAGAACATAGGCTACTTCCAACGGAAAAACACAAAGCTTTAGTTCATTTTGCACACAGCTGATGGACACAACTCTACAGTATCAGGTAATTAAGTATAAGTACATTTCTTTTACATTTTCAAAGCAAGTTTCTTATCTACTTTTAGTACTGTTTCAAAACTTTTGACACCTTACACACCTAACAGGTTAAAACAAAAATTTCTTTACTTTAATTCTAAGATATAAAGTTAGTATTCATGAAGTTTACAGTAAACAAGTTTAATTGGACTAGTTAAGTTGCATCATGTCGTTCATTCATTCAGAATTTTTATGCTGGGAACAGGCTGTTAATATTCAATAGGATTGGCATTGATTTTATTTAAATTGTGTTATGTCACTGTTTTAAAATATAGGTTAAATAAATTTATCGAAGGATAAAATACACAATCAATCAAAATTAATATATTGTGTACTAGCTGGGGCCCGCAACTTCGTTTGCATAGAACTAATGGAATCTAAACCCTATTTTTTAAAACGGAACCCTTAAATAAAAGTACCCTATGTTAGACCATATATCATCAGCTATCTGCCAGTGAAAGTGCCGTGAAAATCGGTCCAGCCGTTTCAGAGACAGACAAATATTTTAAAAATTGATATTTTATTGTAAGTACCGAATATACTTTAATATGCATTAAGTGAAACTCTGTTAATTTGAAATTACAAACAGACACTTCAATTTTATTTATCTGTATAGATGTATAGAGTTTACATACATTTATATATTACTATAATAAAATCAGTACCTATCTCTAATATATTCTCTTTCAATGAAGCTCACAAAATAAATAAAATGAGCCAAGCTGTAATAATAATAACAATAATTACGCTTCACACCACGCCAATCTGGCCCCATGCTCAGTATCCAAAGAACTTGTGTTACAGGTACCAGAAAACGGGAAGTATATTTAATACTTTTATACTATACATATATTTAAGATTTTTAATAAATTATACACATATTTAATACACATCCATGACCCAGGAACACGGAAAAACTTTTTGTTCCTTCAGCGGGATTTGAACCCGCGACCCCCAGTTTGAGCACCAACATGCTAAACCACTGAGCCATAGAGATCGTCAGTCATCTGTGTGAATAATCTAGTGCTAATTACATTCGTTTTAAATTTTAACATTAAAATTTTAATTGGATACAATATGTTTGACCCCACCTAGCTCAGATAAGATTAATGAATATAAAATTATAAATGAGTAATTCCTCATATCTACAAAAGTAAATATGTTAAGATAAAAATTATAATGTTCTTAATTACATTCAATATTGACTAAAGTATAAATTATTATTAGTTAGCTCTCTTTTAGAACAGCGAAAAGTTTGGTTTCCTTGGTAACTATTTACATTATCTAAGAAATATTTTGTTGTTTCAAGCTTGACGTCAGATACTTAACAAAAAACATTGATTTGTTGTTACTTGTTATAGTAAATAATCTTAGAAATTATAAACAATGCTTAAGTTATAATACCATCTACCCCGTTATCTTATTCATAACATACATAAGGCGATGTTTAATCCTTCCTTGAAGACACAGGATATCACATTTTAATTGGGGCTTACATAATTAACTAATATTCCAATTTGTTTTTCAAAAGTTATTTGGATAGATTTTTGTTTGGCATATATATTAAAAGATGTATTCTAATAAGTCCTTGAATAGTAATATACCCCTTACTAATAAAAATATTTACACAATGGATAATGGAAAAGTTGCTTGACAGACAAGGACAAATGCTAAATTTATGGGAATTAACCGCTGCACTCAGAGACATTTAATGCTTACTTAAGGAGCTACTTAGTAGAGATTTTGACAAGTCCATATAATATATATTCTGCCAAAATCTCTACTAATACTAGTAGCTCCTGAAATAAGCATTAACCGACAGAGTGCGGCTGGTTTTTAGGTGCTATCTGAAATAAATCATGTAGATTTATCCATGCCCTAAAAAAATATTAATTTTAATTTTTTAAAACTTAAGTGATAAGGCATTGCACAATAATTTATGTATATACATTGCACTTATCAATCTCTAACTTTGTACACAATGAAAGTACCAAATATTTTTTTTAAGTATATTTACAATAAGTACCTAATCATTCATGTTGATGTATAGCTTGGTAAGACACTGAGAATCCTTTTGTCGGCTTTAAAACCTACTTATCACTAGATGGCGTTGCTAAGATTTTTCTTTTCTAGTGGGACTTTTAACAAAATAATATAATGAAAGTAAGTATTGGTTACAAAATATAAATTGGTTCGCAAAATATAATACATTCATTTTATTATCAAGTGAGCCTTGTTTCGAGGATGTAACTATTGCTCATTACCCCCTAGTGAGACCAACTGATAGGAACTATCTTGGGCTATCGCATCAACCTATGACCCCTGAACGCGACAGTCTAAAGACGATAAGAACAGCTATAAATTCCCGCGCTTATCGTCACCCGGTGCTTATTCTTCAGTTGTTCGCGCCCAAACGCTGTCGTTAAAGTACGCGCTTCGTTAGTTTCATTTTCTAATTTGGAAATTTAAATTTCTTTTTTTTTATTTCGTTTCTAAATGGCTAAATTCGTGAATTACAGTGATTTTCTGTCACCTTACTGACATTTGTTCGAGTGTATAGACATTGCGTACAGTACGAAAAGTGCGATAAGTTATTTAAAATTATTCCTGGTGTCATACATGAAATTTTCAAGCGGACTGTTCGAAAAAATGACCATTACTTTACTGTTCCGTATCAACCCTATTTACTATTCGGACTATTCGGATACGATCTAGAACTACACCAAAAACTAGATCTACCTAAATACATATTCTGCTATTGGCTGTATAATTTCGACTACTACAAATTCGGAGTCTATCCAAAAGACGTTACTTGATAATCAACAAAATCAGCACTAACTTTGCTACGATGGATATAATTGCGAATGTAAGTTTCAATATACTTAGTGGTAAATACATTTCATAAAACACAAGCGCCCCAGCTTCGTATGGGTGAAATCTATTATAACATAATATAGGATGTTTTCAAAACAAAAAAAATAACTAATTATAAAAAAACTTTCTATAATTTGAAATGAATAAATTTTCAAGACCGACAACCCTGTCCCCTGGTGTTGTGGGTGCCCATGAGCGACTGTAATCGCTTTCCATTAGGCGACTTAAAGTCATTCGTTCACCCATACGCCACAATATTAGATTTTATGTAATTACGACGTAGAATAACTTTTTTTTTACTAACAATGCCGTGTACAATGTTAGATTAATGAATTCAATGTTATGTTTATTTTTATTTTTATAAGCTACTAACATGATTTGTATAAACTTAATTCATTAGTTATTTTTGTACTTTAATTAAATAAAAATAAAATAAATCTATTTTAAATAATGTGTAGTTGGGTAAGTGAGTAGTTTACTCTGTTCAATTAGCCATTAATGTAGTCACATAAGAGTCTGGGTCATAGGTTATCTAGTAAACCTATTGTCCCAAAAATTATAAACACAATCTTTCATCACGCTAGTGCTGGGTGCCAAGATAAATATTTGATTCCTTTTTTGTGTGATTATAGTTTGATCTGGGTGTTCTTTTTATTCAACTGTACACAAAGTTCTCTATGGCCTAATTGTATTTGTAGATTGTATTTATAGCGGAATCCCCTAGATTCTAGGGGATTCCCCTATAAATAGTAGGTGTTGGTTGGTGTAGAAACTGTAGGTGTATTGGGTACAGCTAGTATGATATAATAACCGTACTATTATACTTTTACGTATGTTAATTTTTTTTCTCCATTACTGCATCGATCAGGAAAAAGTCAATAGATACTGCTTTTAATTAGTAAATACAGGCTGTTACTTTTCTCTACCGATTTAGTGGCAGCCTGGAAGGCTTAGTGCAACACCTCGTTGATAGTTTTATCTTTCTCTTTCTTATTATTAGTGAAAGAGGAGGCATGATATTTAGACATAAGATTAATTATAACAAGTGTTGGTGAGTTTGGCACTCAGGCTCTATGTCGCCTTAACGCGTGTTACTTTTTCCCTATTCTTATAACACTTGTTTTTTCAGTATCATCCGGTGATCAAAGCATTCCTGGCCGGTTCGTTTTCGGGGACGTTCAGTACCATCCTGTTCCAGCCGTTGGACCTCGTGAAGACGCGGCTACAGAACCCGAGCCAGCATGTTGTTGCGGCGACAATCAAGTTAGTATCCTGATTCCTCCTTCTTTTTCTAGCACCTCCCTAAAGAATAAAAACAATATCGACACTAGCGCCAATCTAGTGGTGGAAAAAGGAACTATAACTGTGCCAAATGCTTCCTCTTAACATTGCATTTAGATAATTCATAATATTATAGTTTGTAAAACTGTTAATAAGTATACCATTCACTATAAGGCTAAGATACTCCTTATAATATCAGCTATTTGCCGGTGAAAGTCCGGTAAAAATCGGTACCGCCGTTTCAGAGATGAACTTACAGACTTGTTGGTGTAGGTACTGGAGGTCTAAAAATGCCACTTTAGGTGTTTCATATTATGTTTCATATTTCTTTTTTTTTTCAACTCATATTATGTGCGCCATTTTACGGATTTCTATTGAGAACTGTCAAAATTGATGATTTTTAATATGATGAAATCAGATGAATCATGTAGCCATTTTACTATTTCATGATTTTTGTATGGTAGAAAATATATGAAACATAATATAAAACACCTCAAGTGGCCTTTTTAGACCCTCTGTTCTTACTATCATAATATATATTTAGTGCAAAGCTGTTAATATGAAATTGCAAACAATTTGATTTATTTGTATCAGTAGATAACAAACTGTTGTATCTCCACAGCAGCCGAATCACACCCGGCATGATGTCTATATTCATAAACATAGTACGCCAGGAGCACATTGTCGGACTGTGGAAGGGAATGGTGCCCTCCATAGCTCGCTGTGTGCCGGGCGTGGGGCTGTACTTCTCATCGCTGCACTGGTTGAAGACGAAACTGGGAAAGACTAAAGATTTGACTGCGTTCGAAGCTATTGGGTTGGGTGTGGCAGCGAGGACCATGAGCGGGGTGGCTTTGATACCGATCACCGTTATTAAGACTAGGTAAGTTTGTAATAGAAGCTAGCACTTAGCAGTATTAGCCGTATACCCGTGGCCTACACTTACTACAAGTGGAAGTGCGAAGGAGGCGCTGTTCGCGTGCCACGACTAAGACTTCCACTTGTTATCTGTTCCGTGAGTGAGGCCTTAGGGCCAGTTCACACCGCGATGACACGTGACGCGGCGCTGCATTTTTTAATATAGCTATTCAAAATTGAACTTTATTAACTATTTGAAAAGATACATGTCTCATATGACATCATACACTGCACATGCGTTGTACAGCGCTGTGCAACTTGACGTTCGAACTCTTACAATGAAGCGCGTATCTTCTTGTGTAATGAATGAAGTTCAATTTTGAATAGCTATCGTTTCGTTTCGGTGTGAATTGACCCGTACACTGAAAAGAGACCCACGCCTCAGCGCCCAATAGTTTTATCGTTATAATCTATCACTATAAAATATTCAATTAAAAAGATAAAACTAAACATTTATACTTTGATCCAAGTGTATTTCGAAATAAAAAATAATACAAAACTATATGCAAAGCATTGTAGGTGTAAGTTTGTATGAATTGTACTTAGTGCGCCGTACACTTTGCATTGCGTTGTTATCATGGAAATCGGTTGATTAACATCAAATTAACATAGAAAGTAAAGCATGCAGAGGTCGAGTGGTTACATACACACACATCACACGATTGTGTTGACATCTGACAAGACACGTACTTGCATATATTTTATCATGGAAACTAGTGTAAAGGAGGACACTTTCTAAGGCAGAAAAGCTAAAAAGTGTCCGACAAATAATAGTTTCTTAACTGGCCATAATGGCGCAAGAGTCAGAAGTGTGTGTGACATGAAGTTAGCAATAAGAGATAGAGTGAAGTTCGGAGTGAAGTGAGTTGACTTTTAGTTATTTAAATATGACGACTTTAGTAGTTAATTCAGAAAATCATGAAAATTCGAATTACTCGCGTAGTCGAAAATATTTTTATAAATATAACTGTAAAAGAATATGCTTAGATTTAATTATTCGCTGAAATTCGCCGCTTTACCCCCTTGCGACCGTCCGCCACCCCCTATTAAACGCTTTTTTACGGACACTTTTTTCACGTTTGGAGAAGGTACTCCTTTACTCTTAGTCTCCATGCTTTGTATACTAACGACTTAAATATTATGGTTCCTGCCCCTATGGCACTTGCTTGTATTTTTTTATAACATAATTGAATAATGCTCTGATAAATAATAAAGTTTACATAAGGAACTTTTGTGAATCTTGTGACAACGCCTTATACAAAAGTCGTACAAGCAGGTGACGTCACACGCTTGTAAGTTGCTATGCAATGTATGGTTGTGCGTTTCAAATACTTGAGCTTTGACACAAAATATGCTTGTGTAAGTATATATTCTATTTTTATTCTAAACATGCCCTATTTCTCCCGAAACGGAATAAAATATCATCCTATAAACATTGTTTTATTTTATTATTTACAGATACGAATCAGGAGTCTACAAGTACAGCAGTATGAGCGGAGCCCTGCGCGACATATACCGTGCGGAGGGCCTACGCGGGCTGTCCTGTGGGCTCGGCCCTACGCTAGCGAGGGACGCGCCCTTCTCAGGGCTGTATCTGATGTTTTATACGCAGACCAAGCAGGCGGTGCCTAAAGGTGAGGTTACAATATACTTGACGATTGTCTCCTATATTATATTGCAATAGAACGCTCCTGCTTACTATCGAACAAGTTGCCTCTCGACCAGGCATAACATCAAAATAGCTTAACAGAGCCCATGAATCGTGCGCATGCACACATATTCACTTGTAAATACCACGTCTGCAGGCGATGCGGTCACTTCCTTTGTGTTTAAATATTTTGGGGCTCTTGGTCTTGGTGCATAGGAAAATATTTTGAAACTGGTCGAGCAGGAACTTTGCCGATATTGTATCTCCTGGTTGATTGGACTATTGGAAAATTATTGATTTGTTTTGTTGAATATTGGTTTAAATAATTAGTAATTTCAGTAATTGCTCTGAATGTTAAATGGTGTCAGAAACCAGAAAGTTTAAATAGATGAATTAAGTTTATTTTTTTAGCGCAAAGCTGTTATACCTTTACAGTTTCTTTTTTAATTTTAACAACCGAATATTATGTTTTTAAATTCCAGCTTACATTTTCCATACAAATAGAAAGTACCTATGTTTAGTAGTTATTAAAATCACCCGTCTAGTATGTGACCTATAAGTCAACATTATCATTCCAGAATGGCTCCAATCACCAGTCACTGCCAACATGATCCATTTCTCGTGCGGCATAGTGGCGGGCATAGCGGCGTCACTCGCCACTAACCCCGCGGACGTACTCAAGACGAAGATGCAACTGTACCCGGAGAAGTTCCCGAACGTTCTCACCGCGGCTATATACATTCATCAGGTGATTATTACGGCTTGTTTTTATATTGAGTGATCATAAAAATTCAATTAAATAGTCAAAACGATTTTTGTATTTAGTCCAGACCAGCGCCATCTATTGACAATAATTGTATTTAAAATTGACATCTACTTGTCAATAGATGGCGTTTTTAGAGTCATAAAGAGAATAAATTTTATATTTTTCGGATAAGATGAGGGTATCTTGTAAAATTGTTTAATTATTATTAGATTTATTGATGAGTTTATGTTTAATGTTTTGAACTTCCATTTGTTACAAACGAACGATTTGCAGGAAAAATTGACTAATTAATATTATTAGGTCTCTTTTGTTACCTTAAAATTAATCCTTTGTGTCTCCTTGTTTCAGACTTACGGTGTCCAGGGCTATTTCAAAGGTGCCGTGCCTAGAATGCTGCGCAGAACCCTCATGGCTGCTATGGCTTGGACGGTGTTTGAGGAAATAACTAAAACCATTGGATTGAAATGATAATTTTATAATGTTTATGTTGTTCATTTTGTTGTTGTTTACTGTTAGAATGTTATTCAATCTGATTTAATCAATTGGAAGTAAAAGTGATATTGCTAGTGGTTGCTAAAATTACATAGAAAAATAATATTTTATTTAGTGCAAAGCTGTACCTATATTTTTACACCTGGTAAAATTGATAATGAAAACACTGGTTGTGTTAAATACCATCACTAAAGCACGAGCTGAGTGTATATGTTATCGATTTTATATGTAGTAGATATGCCATATTTTTACCGCATAATTTTTAGTTACCATATTATATACTCATCTGTACTAATATTTTATAGACGAAGGATTTGTTTGATTACATTGAATAGGCTCCGAAACTACTGGCTCAATTTGAAATTTAGCACAGGTATAGAATAGACCATGGGAACGGACATAGAAAACTTTTTATCGCGGAAGAATTTTCACGCGCGAGATTTGCTTTTGCGCGTGGAAACAATAATAATTGTGATGCTACTCGTGTATAATTAGTAATGAATAATATGTTGGTTATACCATCACATACACATATATACATATATTGTTATAATACCAAATGTGATTTAGCTGTAGGCCAGATAACGCTGATCTTTGTAACGCAAGTGCACAAGTGTATCTAAAGATATATGTTTCAAATGTTATACTTTGTTGATAATAAAACGAATAAAAGATCATTGAGTGTTTTCTCTCCCTTTCTTGCACACATTGAATGTACTTATTTTACTACTAAACACTGTTACATAATAAACCTTTCTAGATACAATCACTACATAGTATTATAGAGAAAAAGCAACTTTATTATGTATTATAGTATATATATTGTAGCGGGCTTCGACCTCTTGATTGTAAGTCCTGATGTGTGTCTGAGTGGTGATGATAATAATACAGCAACAATTCTTATATTCTCCTTTATTGGTGCTTAACACTGACTACGTATTACATATGAGGTAAATGCCTAACACAATAATATACATCTACACTATTTATAGCCTTTTGGCCAACTGAAATAAACTAAATAGGCTTTACTTCATGACATCTGTCAATGTCAAAAATGACATTGACACTTACTTTTGTCAATATGCAACATATATAACAAAGTCGCTTTTTCTGTCTGTCCCTATGTATGCTTAGATCTTTAAAATTACTCAAAGGATTTCTTAAGCGGGTTTTTTTAATAGATAGAGTGATTCAAAAGAAAGGTTCATATGTATAATATAACATGCATAATATAGTAAAGAAATACTGATAATTTTAGAGGTTTCTAATGTCGTAAATAAACGCATTTTTTTGCGCTTACATTGCAAACGCTGGCTGAACGCGGCGAGATAGATCGAAATAATGTACTACAGTATTGTACACCTTAAAAAGGTCTACAAATAAGTACGATGGTATATGTCTATCACTCAGGGATAAACCCACAATAATCATTTTTTATCCTTTACTTTGTAAGAGAAATAATGGCTTATTTACAAAGCGATTTTAAGCAATACAGCATTCATCGTTATCCAATTAAGTACCATAAATACATTGTGCATTTAATATAGATCAATGGCCCTTTACGGCATGTATTCAATTTTTTTATTAATTTAAATTTTTTTAACCATTGGGTACGAAACCCTAAAAAAAAAATTCAATATTTGCTGAAGATGTTTTTTCTCCACGAACACTATTCCACGCGGGCGAAGCCGCGGGCATAAGCTAGTATGTTATAAAAATACTTTACCTTCAGGTTTTTAAATTGTTACTAAATAATTCAATTCGAATAAAAATGCAAAATAAATTGCATCAACATATTATGGAAAATAATAAACAAAATATATTATCCTGTGAAATAAAAACACAGTATAGTAACAAAAATTTTTATACATATTTACATATTTCTCATAAAATTTGACTAACAAAAATAAATCATATAAATTCTAGACCTTCATATTTGAGGGCTTCAACAAATGTGTCTTCCAAAAGTACAGTTCCATCTGTTTTAAATGCAGTGATGTATGTTGCCGTTTTGCCTTCAAATTCCGTTGTCTTCAAAGCAACAATTGCTTCGTCGTTTGTACTGGGGATAAACTTGAATGAGGAAAACCCGTGTTTCGGATTGTGTGTTTTTGATAGCTGAAATGTATAAAGATAGTATTAAATAAAATATTAATTACCTATATTTATATAATTAAATATATTTGTGATTTTCAGAATTGTCGAATTCAAAAAATTTCTTAGGTTGACAGTTTTGGATGCCAGTAAAACAATGGTAAACCTACAATGACGAATTAATTTAAAACTACCCTCAAATAAGAATTTAATTTCGTATTTTCTCATAATAAAACATTACAAAGATGATTTGAAAATGTAACTGATTCCTAGTTATTTGTTAATACTTTAAGTTTAAGATAATATTTAAATTTCCAGTGTCAGAATAGTTTAAAAAGTGAATGTGTGACAAGCTTTCAAGTAGACTCAGCCTGGTTGAGATGCCAGTGGAACTTGCATAATTACTGTAAGTCATAAAATATATTAATACTGACATACCACAATATGCATAGAACAGAAAATTTACTTAAAACATAATAATATGATACTGGGAACAAAAAAAAAGAAATTGGCATAAATATCCACAATATATGTTGAAGAATTAGCAAGACATGGGCAGTCAAAGTTTTTCATCTATTTATAAGACGAAATTTAGTATGAACTTTCTATGCAAGCCATGTAATGTGACATTTCGTTATACATCGGATCTCCTGTCTAAATTACTACTGTAAAAGTTCATATCTTTGTTATTTCCAATGATATCCAAAAACGGATTGTACAACATGGTTTATCAAACAAGATAGATATATTTAAATATATTAAAATATTGTGCATATTTTTCTCACTTGCATAGCCCGTACACGACTGAAAGTATTGTCAGAGGTTATTAGGTAATTGCATCCCATCACTTCATCCTTAGTTTCATTATACGGTTCTCGACTGCACCGTCGCGGCAGGAAATACCATTTCTCCTGCAATTCCGACCAGGCACCAGACTCATGTATCATATAGCCTGGCCATTCTATACCTATTGAGCGACGTATCTCTTTAAATTGATTTATCCAATTCAAATGTTGAACCTGTAACAAAATATAATTATTGTAGTTTCCTTGACGATTTTCTGTCTAATGATATATTGTGTTGGGGATTATATCATGAAATTGACATAAAAGGTTTAGTAAGAGTAAATTGTATCCATGAAAAATAATAATATGGTACATACTGCCTATCCTTTTAATAAGCTAAGCCATAGGTTATGAGAATGAGGGTGATGGAGTAGTATCCTTTCCTTAATTTATTAGTATGTTTAATGACTTTAGAAACCGATTATACATACTTCTCCATGAATATTGATTGCTTTAACCCACATTGGGTCAAATGTTTCAAACTCCCCAGCTGCTGTAGTCCATTCTTTACCCATAGACCCAATGTACAGAATCTCATCTTTGACAGTGGCCCATTCTGCCTTATATCCCTTCTCATTGGAACCATTTCCATCTGATAATATTACCCATGGCACAACTTTTTTATTGACTATTTCAAAAACCTGAAACAGTAATTTGAATATCAGAAAATATAGTATACCACTAATAAATTTACTCTCGTTAATCTGTTGGCTAGTAAATATATGTAAATGAAACTGCTTACCATGCCAGACCTATCATCGAAGGTCAGCAATCTACCGTCGTACACAATTAACTCGGAGAGCTCCATGCCTCTGCCTTTGTGAGCGTATGTTGACGAAAGAAGAATGTTAGGTTGCTCCCAGGTAACTGTCACATACTTCTTCTTAGCATTATAACTGAGAAAACCTTTTTTTAGGTAGCTATTATATGTGTTTGGTTTCGTCTTGCTTTTGGAATTTTTGTCTAAATCTGTGACTATACCAATTCTGTATGTTATCACATCTCCTGATTGGAATGCTGCAGTTAGAGGATATGTACTGTTGTATATCTTGTAATTCTTGTTCCACGTATGCATGGAACTATTCGGCAGCTTTTCAGACCAATTATAGTAAAATAACACAAGTAGGAAAACACCTATAACTCCTATTAAAAATATAAACTGGGGTTGTATTCTCACTGTGTTACCGACTCTGTATGTAGCCGGGGTCCGCAAAGCTTTACGCCAGTCCCGCAAATTATTCTTCATGTTTTGTTCTTCCAATTCATACATGTCATACATAACGTAAATAAAATACTATTTCATACTTCTGTCGCTCTTTACACAAGAAACTTATACTACAAAATATTCATGATGATATTATTAACTCATTTCATTCTGGCTTAATGAATTTATGAAATCCATATTATCATTATGGATTTCTATAAATTTAACACGTTAAATTTTTTATAACAATTATTTAGTATTTTTTTTTCTTCTTCTTCTTTTGGCATAGCCTCCCCTGTAATAGGAGTTGCCAACGCCAGAGTGATGGAGCAGATGTTTTTTTTTTTATTATTTATTTAAGGCATTAGTTACAAACTATGAGCCACGAGGCAGAGGAGCAGATGTTTATTTTTTTTTTCTTTTTTTTTTAATATATGGCGTGAGCTTATCTTAAAACCATTTGCCAGTGTCAGGTAAAAAAGGCGGGAAATAGAAATTTCGTTTAAATTTTCAACACTGTATTCCTATATCGTAAAGTCTAAAGTCTAGTCAAAGTCCAAATAAATAGTCAGTACAGTCAATGAGTCATGTCAGTTGATTCAGTAAAGTAGTAGACGCTTTACTGAAAGTTCCTAGGCAGTTTTGGCGGAAAACACAAAATAGGACGTTTTTAGAAGTTGTACCACTTGCCCACACTTGTGCACGTTAACGAATATTAAATGGTTAATATTCTACCAATATTACACATTAAGAACCGAGATAATACAAATTTATGAAATATTACAAATTCCACAACGTCACCCATTGAACTCCCCGGCAAAACTCCAGGAGCAGATGTTCAGTGAAAAGCTGATCGCGTACAGTGCAGGGAATGACTCATGCAATGACTTCATGGGTACCTCATGCAGATACAAGTTATAATTACCTATTTATAGTTAATATTATAATATGATATTTTAGTTTAGTATTTTTTTATTTTACAACAAATTGACATTGATATTTATGACATTAACTTTTTTTTATTTAAATTGGCATTTGGCTTAAAACATTGAGGAATATTGTATTCTTAGATCATTGGCTTAAAACCATTTGCCAGTGTCAAGTTAAAAAAGCGGGAATATGAATTTTCATTTAAAGTTTTCAACGCTGTATTTCTAAATAGTCAAGTCCTAAGTCTAGTCAAAGTCCAAATAAATAGTCAGTGCAGTCAATGAGTCGAGTCAGTCGATTCAGTAAAGTGGTAGAAGCTTTACTGAAAGTTCCTAGGGAGTTTTACATTATCTTTTGACGTACGGCAGCCACTGTCAATATATTTTTTTACTTGTACATTTTGCTATATCGTATATAACTTAATACATTGAGCAATTCGCCTTTATTTTAAAATGTTACTTGGACTTGAAACGCCTAAAATATTTTTATGTCAGTTAATATCTAATAAGACTGTCATTTTACATTACGGTGTTTGTCAATAATTACATTTATTAATAGCAATTTTACGTCATTATTTTAAATTACATTACAAGCGTAAAGATAAATTACAAATGTACGGTGTATTTACTAATGTTTTATGGTATATTGAATTCGTTTTTATGGCAATATTAATAACTGGATTCTTCTGTTTGGTTCTGTACATAGGAAATTCCAACTACAGTACATACAACGCACAATTTGATATGCGTCGAAGGTAAAGTATCTACCTAACAACGTAGTCTTATTTAGTGTAAACAGTGATAGATTCGAGAAGGTATCGCAACACCAAGGTTACAACAATAATTAGGTATATTAGTTTTATTTAATTATTTATTTTGAGTAATAATACCTTTGTCAATTTTTAGGGTTCCTTAATACTCAATTAACCCTTATAGTTTCGCTCTGTCCGTCCGTATGTCTGTCTGTCCGCGCCTCTAGCTTCTGTAGTTATGAATATAAATGGATGAAATTTGGTATAGTTCAAGACTGTGTATAGATCTCGGTTTTGGCATCATAAAATAATAATAATTTTACATTTTAGAAGTGGCTCTCCATATATGTTAAGTGGGGATAAAAATATTTTTTCATTCTAAGCCATCGTGTGGGGTATCGTTGAATAATTCTTTTAAAACAAAGGCAAGGTTTGATACATGACTTTTTTACAAAGTCAACCATTTTCTGTTGATCAGCCTCCAAAGTGGTTTATAAGTGGGGTTCCCCTGGCATTTCTATACTATGAGACTTAGAAATTGCAATTTTTCATGTTGATAGATTATGCTAAGTACTCTTTAGGAAAACTAAAAACTTCTTTGGGAAAAATTTTGAACGAAATCGGACTGTAGCTTTTGAAGTAATTTGAAAAAACCTATTACGCGTTTATGGTTACGGAACCCCCCTTAGACATGTCTTGACAAGTGTAAGTATGTCAGGCTGTCATGCTCTTGGTTAGGTTATTTACAATAATGTTGTATAAAAATCTTCCAATTTATTGTAAATTTAAAATGCTCCCACAAAACTAGGTAGGTACACATTTTTTTTTCGCTAAACACGATACGTAATTACTATCGCCCGAAATTAATAATCAATTAAATCTCATTTTAGCTATCTGAGATCAAGATTTCAATATATTTCAACGATTCATTAACTTCACGGCAATTTACGAGTTACGACAACTTTTGTTTGAGGATTTAGATTGAAGTCAATCTAAGATTTTAGATACGTTATTAATTTCGGGCGTAAGGCTAAGCTATCGTTTATGTAGGTACTACCGTACCAGAAATAGGTCTCTTAAAAACACCAGAAAGGCGAGAAATAAAGCGAGCACTGGCGGCCAGCCGCAGCGGCTAGGCCGCGTCGGCCAATGAAATGTATGCATTGTATCATTAGTGCGCGCACTTGGCCGTAAGCAGCAGGTGGCCGCCGCAGTTAGGCCGCCAGTGCGCGCTTTATTCCTCGCCTTTCTGGTGTTTTTAACTATAAGATACCTATTTCTGGTACGGTAGTACCTACATAAACGATAAAGATAAATCACTTCGACCATATTATATTTAGTTACTTACATTAAAAGTATAGGTAACCAAAATAATGTAATTTAGGTACATGGCTGATGGTACGTGGATGATTCAAGGGTAAACTCTCCAGTACCTACTTAAATGAAAAAATATGGAAAAGCCTTAGCGTATGTAGATAACGTATTTAATTATTATTTAAAGCGCAGCAAGTTTAAAACCTGTATATATTTTTTACCTAGAAACTACATCATAAAATGTTTAGAGTCCTTTGCCAATTGGTATCATTAAATAAAACTTAAAATTCCAGATTCCAAAACATACAAACAGGACCGCACCGTTCCCGAATATCAAATTTAAACGAGCATAGAGTAAATATTGATTTGAACCGATCAGACACGAGGCCGATCTGCTGTGACTTAGGCTGCATTTGGTTCTGCAGCCTCATAGGGAGCATTGCCATTATTGCTGTGTGCTACTGGGGGGCCTATACCTTCATTTCGGAAACCAATCTTAAGTTTGGCTTGTTTGTGCCTTAGATTTGGTAGATGTACTATCGAACAAGTTGCCGCTCGACCGGGCATAAAATAAAAAATTGATTAACAACGCCGATGAATCGTGCGTATGCACACAATATACTCACGTGTAAATACGTAGTTCAACCACGTCTGCAGTAGTTGCGGTCACTTCCTTTGTGTTTAAATATTTTGAGGCGTCCTAGTGCAAAGGAAAATGCTTATAAACGAGTCGAGCAGAAACTTTGTCGATATTGTACCTGAATATAAGAAAGATAAAGATAAGACGGGCTAGTAAATTTTTTTTTCGAAGTTAGCTTCAATGTATCCCTTTTAACTAGTTTTTACTAATTTTGTAAATATTGCAAATAAAAGTTTTTCAATGACTTTTTGTTTTTCATTGAAAAGTAAGTAATCTTATTATTCCTTGTTACCTGTCATTAAGAAGCTGCTAGACTAGGTCGCAGATTTTGTTTTAAGGAAGACTTAACAACACTTCTTGATCTGATAAGGCTCAGAAGTCGGACTACATGCATCCGGAACCTCTCGAGCCGGGGAAAAACAGCGCTTTAAATGGAACTCTGCACTAATACTCCAAGGGTCAATTCACACCGAATTGAAACGATTCGCAACATAGCGCTGCATTTTTCAGATAACTATTCAAAATTGAACTCTATTCATTACACGAGAAGATACACGACTCATTGTAAGTGTTCCTTTCCATGGTCAGGTTGCGTCGCGCTGCACAGCGTATGTGCAGTGTATGACCTCTGTTTACCGTGGTGTGACTGATGTCATATGAAACGTGCATCTTTTTGCGTAGTGAAATAAGTTCAATTTTGAATAACTATATTTAAAATGCATCGCCGCGTATCGTCGCGGTGTGAACTGATCCTAATCTAATGCTGAAAATCGAACACACTCGAACACACCGCAGCAATTTAAAAACTCGACGATTGTGTGTTCGATTTTCAGCTCTATTGTATTAGCGCAGAGTTCTATTTCCAGCGATGCTTTTTTTTCCGGCCGGAGGGATTCCGGATGCATGGAGTACGCTGTACGTGCCAAAGGTTCGATGCAAAACTTATAAGTAATAAGCACTACAGAACTATCTATAACTTCTCCTGTAGATTAAAAAGATTAATTACTTTCGCAAAAACTTAAGACACGCTAATTGGGTTTATAATAACATCCTCCATTTTTAATTTCTCGCAACACGTTCTGTTTATTTAGAAGAGGATGCACTTTCGTTACGTGAAAAAAATTAATTTGGACTCTAAAAGCCGGCGTTGAAAATGAAAGCTTATAATTAGTCTATGGTTATACAATGGCTAATATGATAAATTATGTGTCAATTGATGTTAAGGTTAAATTGTTCTCATGCATAAATACCATGGGAGCATATGATTATAATGGTGATGGTCCATTTAACGGAATAGGGAGACACTACAATCTACATGTAAAATATTTCGTTAATTTGTATACTTAGAAATATTGAGGTATTACCACTTGATCAATGTTAAAAAAATATAATATTTTTTGTAGTTTAGTAATTAAATACATCTAAAATATAATATAAAAAATTTATAAAAATTTTTGATAAATAAGTATTTCATTACACTTTTACCTAACACGACTTTAGTATGGAGCGTTTTCACGAGACTTGTGAAATTTTGTAAACAAACCACTGTGTACCTTTGAAAATATTTTTTTTTTATATAAGTACCTACCTACTGTTTTTTCTGAGACTGTCGTCTAGCCTATCGCAAAAATTCAGTCGTTAAGCCTATCTCACGAATCGCATCGTCAAAACGGATTACCGAAGATCCGAACGATGCACGACGCGGATCAGAGAATGCATTTGTTAGTTCAGGGAATAAAGCCAAAAAAATCAAACTTCAGAAAAATTTGGGAAAAGCTGGATTTTCTGGTATGATAATCAGTTTTCCACAAAAAGGCGCATTAGATAACACTTGCGGCGCTCGTTCGCCTATTGATCTTACAAAAACATTGATAAGACATGAATTGTAGGGAATTTCCTTTAGTTTAATTTTGTTCAACATGTTTTTATCATAAAATGAGTCTGAAGGAAGATAACATCAACGGACTCCTTTAAGATGCATTTTGTGACCTTTTTAGACAAGCACGCGGATCAATGGGGACTTTTAGGATTTGATGATAGAAGGTACAAATATCCAGATTTCTCCTAATTTTTGCACTGCACTTTGTCCTGGACGGATGGACGCACAGACGGACAGATAATAATTTGAGTACGGAATCTTAAAAATGTTGTAAAACGAATAGTGATTTTCAAGATTTCCTTCATGCAATAGCTTGCTTCCACAACATCTCTACATAATCGATACATTTAATATTTAAGAAAATATTATAATATCTTGATAAAAATAAAATTAAAATTGATTTTGGGCTAAGCAAGTGAATTCATTAGCACTACGTTAGTCTTTATTGGTCTCTATCTCAAAACTTAATCACATAGTATAAACGCAATGGGAAACATGCATGGGTTTTGAATTTGGCTTTTCGAAAAGTATATGTACCTACTTTTACTTAAGTATAATGCACTTTTACTAAAATATTTCCTGGCTTATTATAAATATAATATTTTCTTTGCAATAGCACATCTATGACCAACCGTTGACGAAATACAGTCAATACACAAAAGTGAGATCTTTGGAGTGCATTAAAAACGCTCTATACAAAAAATGATGCACGAGTGACGTCATTGCAGTTGAAAATGTATGAAGATAAATACAAAATTGATTTTATTAACTTAAATGATACATTTATGTATATAAATGTCACAAATAACATAAGGAATGGAACAGTATTATTTTTTTTTAATATGTTTAAAAAAATCTTTGTTTTTTGTCCTTTTTAGTAACTTTTTCATTTAGGAACTGACTTTTGCTTTTTTCGGTTCATATTTAAGTTGCCTTATCAAAATATAATGTTACTGATTCAATACAAAGGCATGTTCCCCATTCGCGTTTTTTTTAGAAACTGGAATTGTTTTATCTTTTCGTCATCAATTTTTATAGAATTTTGCCCATGACGGTACTAATGATTTAGTAATTAAGCTCGTTGATTATGAAAAAATAGCTGCATCTTGTTCCTACTATCTGTGAGATCGTAATTACTATTAATTACTGTTAATGATAAAAACTGAATGAACAATTAGCAATAGTCTGAATTATTTTATTAAAAAGTAATCCGTCATGGCCATAAGTGCAAAAATATTTTTATTATGCACGTTAGAACTAAGTTTTATTATTTTACAAGTATTTTATTACTGTTAATGTGTACCATCTAACGGTTTATTTTGAGGTAGCGATTAAGATGATAGCGCTTTTCATATTATGCTCCAACCATATAACTAAGATACTAACAGTAATTATTTATTAGTCTTCCAGAAGTTTATTACGCCGAATCAGTGGTAGCTTTTTCTGTTGATTTTCCGAATGAGGCTTGTTAAGTTTCATATATTGGAAATAAAAAAATATATTTCTTGGGAAACGTAATATTTCTTAATAATTTAGGATGCTTTTAACTATACTAAAAAGTTTGTCGCAAACGCATTTTATAATATTGTAGATTATTATATTATGTACTAGCTGACCCGACAAACGTTATTCTGTCTTTACTATAAACAGGAATAAAAATAATAACTACACTTACTACCTACCTACTCCCTATACCTAATCCCTAAACCCCATAACCTATCTACTATGACTAGGCGGCTGAATCGTACCGAAAGTATATTTTTCAAAGACGTTAATATACCAATTTTGACAAGAGTTTTTAATATTTCTGTAGTTGATAACTAAAAGACAATTAAATAAAGATTCGGTAAGTCTAAATGGTTTTGTTTTATTTTAATTGTACTGAATATTTATATAAAGCAAGAGCAGAATTTATCTACGTTGTAACATCTTCATATTGTACCTACCGTATTAGAGCAAATAAATATTATCTGTCTGTCTATTGCACCATTATTTCCATAAGGGGTACGACTTAAGTAAACTCACCTTACACACTTACTACACTTGTAGATGTAGCTACAAAACCGTTACACTTGAGAGTCCTCCACATTTAGTTGCATCGGCGGCGATATCACTTACCAATAAACGCTCTGTCTGATCGTTGCCTCCTATATCATAAAAACGATTGTTTTGACAGGTCCAAAACAAGTCAGCTAGTCGTTTCCGCCCCGTTTCAGTTAGAGCCCTCTAGTCAACAAAGAGAACAAACAAGTAAAGACAATGTCTTCCCTCCGACCGAATTTTAATTTTGGAATGGGATCATCGTGTGAACCACGATGACCCTATCCCAAAATCGAATCCGTAAAACTATTAACGTAATGATAAATTATGTTGAAACTATCGTAGCTTTTAAATAAATAAATAAACTTCTCATTCTACCAGGTAAGCCGATATGTCTAGCATATCGGCAGAGACCTGTCTCTGGTCTAGCTGGTGTCTAGCATATCGGAAGAGACCTGTCTCTGGTCTAGCTGGTGTCTAGCACATCGGCAGAGACCTGTCTCTGGTCTATCTGGTATCTAGCATATCGGCAGAGACCTGTCTCTGGTATAGCTGGTGTCTAGCATATCGGCAGAGACCTGTCACTGGTCTAGCTGGTGTCTAGCATATCGGCAGAGACCTGTCTCTGGTCTAGCTGGTGTCTAGCATATCGGCAGAGACCTGTCTCTGGTCTAGCTGGAGTCTAGCACATCGGCAGATACCTGTCTCTGGTCTAGCTGGTGTCTAGCACATCGGCAGAGACCTGTCTCTGGTCTAGCTGGTGTCTAGCATATCGGCAGAGACCTGTCCAGAGACCTCTGGTCTAGCTGGTGTCTAGCACATCGGCAGAGACCTGTCTCTGGTATAGCTGGTGTCTAGCATATCGGCAGAGACCTGTCTCTGGTCTAGCTGGTGTCAAGCATATCGGCAGAGACCTGTCTCTGGTCTAGCTGGTGTCTAGCATATCGGCAGAGACCTGTCTCTGGTCTAGCTGGTGTCTAGCATATCGGCAGAGACCTGTCTCTGGTCTAGCTGGTGTCTAGCATATTGGCAGAGACCTGTCTCTGGTCTAGCTGGTGTCTAGCACATCGGCCGAGACCTGTCTCTGGTCTAGCTGGTGTCTAGCATATCGGCTTACCTGGTAAAATGAGTATTTTAATTATTTTTTAAAAAGCTACGATACGATAACTGTTGATGAGTTGATGGCTGTTTTTTTATTGCATTAATGAATAGTACCCACTCTAAAATATTAGTAAGAACTCAGAAGAAACAGTACCTAATATGTCAAAATCAATATTTTCACAGATACAGCGATTTGTTTTCAGAATTTCGCAAGTCTCGTGAAAACGTTTCATAAATCCATACAAATGTTGCGGAACCTATGACGTATGAAATATAAGGAGTCGCAGGAACATAATTGTTAAAATCTCCCAAATAATATTATGTGCGTTGAAATTCATAATTAGGTACATTAATTAACTACACAATGTTTTTTATAATGTACCTATGTATTAGTAAAATAATGGTGTAGGTATTTTTACAAATACCTTAATCAAAAGTTTTGTAATTTTTTGATGTATCTCATTACAAAACTACACATAATTTTTTTATATTTATTATTAAATTAATACGCGTTACAACTGGAGGAGTATGAAATTTGGCCGGTACCGTGCGTATGATAGATAAAATTTTGTCAGACGTTGATGTTTGACATTCTGTCACAACATTTACATTTTAATTTCTTATTCTATCTAACAGACAAAAGAACCCTTAATAAGTTCGAAGCTAAAAGAATTATTATGGGCGAATGTCGACCACAGGGCGATCTCTACTCAAATAATAAGTAAAACCTCAATATTTCGAAATACAATATAAATTAAACTAAATATTTTACATGTAGTAATCTACCCTATTGTAGAGTTATAAATTATAGATTTATAACTCTACAATAGGGTCATTTGTATTGTCATTTTCCACGGAAAAGGTATGTCTAAATGAAAATTGTTTCTAGGTATAGTATTAGGGTGTTAATGTAACCTGTTTGACATGTTGTTAGCTATTTTTATAGTTAACAAAACATAATTTAGGTGGCCTACTACTAATTGCTTAGTTATATAACATTTCGGTACCTAATTGTGTTACTGGAAACTTCTTTTTACCTATTGATTTGTTCGTATCTATTACTTTAACATTTGAGAATAAAAATCTTGACGATTTGAATACTTAATTTGTCTTTAACGGATTTCTAAACAATACTTTGTAATGGTGCGTGTACGCATGTTCTGATGTGATCTGCAGCCAATTATCTTACACAATTTATCAAATTATTAGGGATATAGCGTTTTATTTTGTTTTTTCTTAGCGCTAAACACTTAAACCATAGATATACAGATAAAATTAAGTAGACTGTGTCAGCTAAGACGCGTAACGTTAAGACACGTTAAAATATAATATTTACTTATCATCATAAAATATGAAAAATGGCCGACGTTTATTTTAGTTTTTTCTATCGAAAAAACATTTTCGCTTCACTCAATTTTTTTGGAAAATATCCCAGTAAATATCTGAATAGATTAATTTGCTATTACAGTACGTAATAACAAATTAATGTATTCTGATCAAATAATCTAGCAGATATTTTTCACATCGGAAAAGTAAACCAGTTTCATTAACCGCCATCAGTTTGGTGTACAAATTACCATAATTAATACGATGACTTAACCCTTGACAGCGAAAGTATTTTACGCCCTGGACTATGGGGGAAAGTGTATGCATCCCCGTATATACTCGCGCATGTCCGCGCGCCGTCCACTCGCGAAACGAGCACGCCAAAGTGCGCGCGCGACTGACAACGCAAACGTCACGCGTCCGAGTGCTAGTGTTCGAATTTTGAAAAGCTCTGTGGACCATAGATGATTTTTTTTATGAATTAAAAATTTCAGCACTTAAATCAGGGTAAGTGAATTTTTGATTAGCAAAATATTTTTTTTAATTTACATATTTTAAATGAATGATTAAGCATTCATTTAAACTATTATATATAAAAAAATGTTTATTTAAAAAATATTCAATAAATTAATTGTAAATGAAATCCAAATAAGGCAAACAAAAAATGTAAAAGTACAGACAACTTTTTTTTACAATTTTAGTTTAAGTGTTAGATACTATAACGGTCTGAAAATACTTTTTCAGAATTTTTTTATTAAATGTATTATGAACATTAAAATATTATTATTGTACAAAATATAGCAAAATCTCGGGAACAACCTAATCGTGATCTTTCATGATTTCACGATTAGGTTTTCACGATTTCACGATTAACATTTAATTTAAATGTTCAGACAACTGATAAGTAAAAAAAATATATCATGAAATCCAAATAATGACTTCAAACTTCCTTTTAATATTATATAACACAAGTCGGTGATATTATGTAATTTTTGTATTTTTGTAAGAAGAACTTAATTTGTTACGATTTATTAAATTAATATATTATTGCAGGCAAAACTTGAAATCTTGCTTCAGTACTAAAATATATTTTAGATTGAATACAAAAATTAAAATTCGGGAGCGGATTTTTTCATATTTTTGAGTTTATATTGCATACTTGAAGACCTCTGTGGCTCAGAGGTTAGCGCTTCGGTGCTCAAGCCAGAGGTAGCGGGTTCAAATCCCACAAAGAAACAAAAAGTTCTCTGTTTACCAGGGTCATGGATGTGTATTAAATTATAGGTAGGTATGTGTATAATATAGTAAATTTTTAAAATAATTATAATAGTATAGGTAATTGTATGGTATAAAAGTATTGAATACCTACTCTATTTCCGTTGTCTGGTATCCGTAACACAAGTTCCTCGAGGACCAGATAGATGTGGTGTGAAAGCGTCCATATTATTATTATACCTTTGCAAAAGATTATTATTTATAATATTCAATCAATTAATCGACTTGAGTTAGATGTTTACTACATCTCTTACTTATAATAAAACGTCTTGGCGTCTCATGAATAAAAAAAAAGATATTTTTCTTTTATATTTCCGTAATAGTTTTCCTCTTCAGCCCACGTAACATAAAGTAAGTTAAGTGGATTTGTCATTTCTGTAGATAAAAAAAATCTTTGCTTTCATAATGAAATTATGATTTGAAAATTGATCTCAATTTTCAAATCAATTATTCTACATTCACGTTACCGTTTTGTTAAAATCGATTAAGAAATGGCTTTACGCACGTTTTCGAGAAAGTGTCAGTAGTTATGGGTGCTAGAAAGTGATTGTCCTCCCCTATTATTTTGTGCAATTATTCTAACACAATGACTCAATCACTCGCAAAGATTTTTGTGCAAGAAATCAAGGATGTACTTATTTTTGGCTACTAAATTTCGTCGTACCGATAAACTTTTTATTTAAAATTTATGGCAATGTTGGCAAATTCTAACTGAGGTAGTTAAAATTATTTTATTAACATTACAAATAGTTATTGTTTCAATTATTATTGTGCCTTTACTGGTATTCAAAAGATGGCTAAGTAATAAACAAGTGAGTGCTACTTAATCTTATAGTGTACTCTAACGGGAGTTCCAAAAAAACGATTTTATTTAAAAGATTTATTGAAGTTAAAAATTACAAACTATTTTACATTTAAACTTAACTAAATGAATCAGATCTACGTTGGATCTAAAATCAAGAATTTTAAATTTAAGGTAAATTAAGACCACCGACTTTGACCGATGTCAGATCTGAAGTGTCTAACTTAACTCCAAATTCGCGGTCCCACGGAGCTGGGACCACCGCGATGATGCGGCGACAGCATTTCCAGTATATGACGATTTCTTTCGTAATTTATGAAGAAACTGCACGACATGTATTCTCTTTATAGTCCAAGAGGCGGCTTCAATTATTATATGTTATATGTTAGTTATAGTCCAAGCATGTTCGACTGCAACTGACTGATGATGATGATTCCCATATATTGGCATTCGGCAAATCGGTGCTAAGTCCTATGACATAGGGGGTACATATGTTACATGCTTGTAATTATACAGTACGTGCGCAAATGTTGATCACATGGAATAACATTAACACTGAAATATTTTAATGGCCAGTGATAAACGTAGATCGAATTCTCTTCAATTCATTTGCAACTGCCAACGACAACAATTATTCTGACCAATTGTCATATTTTAAGTAAGTCCTAAGACGATGTCCTGTGTACATAATAGCCACCTATCAAAGTTTTTAGTTTTTCAGTATAATTTTCGTTTCAATTAATATACCAACTTGCATTAAATGATTAATAAATACACTGCATATTTTTCTGATTAAACCATTGTTTTTCACTCGTTTCTTTCTACGCACTAGCTAAAATAAATACAAAAAAAAAATTGTACTGCACATTTCTCGTTTTTTTTTTGTTCGGAATCTGACCACAGTAAACTCAAACCGCTGGTCAATTCTAATGACTGTACAATATTGAGTTGGTGTACTGTAATAGGCTGTTAATTAGCTGCAGAATATGCATGCGATAGGCTGATCGATGGAGGAAGTGGCGGTGATTCGATGCGGTATCAATTTGCTGAATTTACGAGTTGATACTTCACGCTATTAGAGTGCATATATTGAAATTTAGCAGTAGTTTTATATTGTAGATAATACTGGGCTAGTTTGCTGATTTTTTTATTGCATAAATTAGTAGTACTCTTAGATACGAGTAACTTCTCAGAAGAAACAGTAAATTAAAAATATATAATTTCAAAGGTACCCACAGCGATTTGTAATACAGAATTTCGCAAGTCTCGTGAAAACGCTCCATACAAAAGTCTGACGTCACGCGTTCCTACAGTTGTATGAAATAATGAAATATTATATATGTTCTTAATAACATTTGCTAGTGTCTCCGAAATTATTGCGTTTCCGATTTCAATAAACAAGAATGACTTTATATTTCATGTAAGTATACTAATTATGTGTTTTACACTAATTATGTAAATTATATTTTTAAAAAACTAAAAAAAACACGCTTTTATACAAAATCTAACTAAAAAATAAAAAATAAAATTTAATAAATTTGGATTAAGAATAGTGTAAATAAAAAATAAATGTTTAATATTGTAAAAAAGGGTGGGGTGCAGTGTCTTCACCTGTACGTTTGTTTGTATGTAACCGACTCCAGTGGATTTGATTTTGATCCACTTCAAACGGTCAGATTTCGTTTAAAGTGATTTTTAAGATATTATCAAAGTGAAGATTTTTTTCATATCTGCCAATAAAATGTTTATAACTATTAACACTATGCACCCCACGCTTTTTTACAATAATAAACATTTATTTTTCATTTACACTATTCTTAATCCAAATTTATTAATATTTATTTTTTATTTTTTATTTATATTTTCTATAAAAGCATGTTTTTTGAGTTTTTTTAAACTATAATTTATTTTTTGCTTTTTACTACGATTTGCCTAAGAGTAGGTAAGCCTGGAACTGCACGCATGCGTAGTTCGCGCACTAGTTCTATCTCTCTTACTCTCATGCAAAGGATGCGGAAAGAAATTGATGAATCCTGGGAATTTAATCAGGATAATCGGATATTTTAATCGAATTATTGCATTGTCATCGGTCTTTGACAGGTGTGCAAAGTTTGAATTAAATCTGATCGTTCAAAGTAGGACAAAATCGAGCCCAAAGGAGTCGGTTACAAACAAACAAACAAGCAAGCAAACAAACATACAGGTGAAACTAATAAAAGCGTTATAAAAAAAATCTTATTGTCACTTCGAAATGCACTTAATTATAAAACTAAACATAAAATTTAGTATTTTTTACGATGTTTGTTAAAAATAAACATCGTAAGATTATTCAAACCGGTTTTTGTTATTCTGTATTACCATACAAACCGACGAATTTAAGGACAACAATTGACAATTAATTAAATAACATTGTAACGGCGCGGGCGTTGAGCGTAAAAAGTTCAAATTCATATCACGTTCGCGCGAAGTTTTTTGAGAACATCTGTGTCGTGCAATGTAGGTTGTTCAGTTACGTTTAAAAATAGAATATTCGACAGTTTGACAGGTGATACTTTTAAATACCTCGCATTGCATGAATCATGATTAATAAACAATAATTAAAAATACATATTATGTACAAGTGGTTTACAAAAGGGTCTTAATTTTTAATTCATTTTAATTTAGCGTAATTTTAAGCAAGGTACTTAATTTTCTTAGCATTTGACGCTGAAGATACATAAAGGAGAATCAAGGATCATTTATAACGCTAATTGAGGACAATGGCGCGTTGAATGGTTGAAGCGTCGTTTTGTGGTCACGGCGTCGGGCACGTAAGTTAAACGTGAACAAGTGAAAACTTATTCACGTATAACTTACATGTCTGTTGTACATGTACAGCCTCCATATTTCAGGTAAATGTTCTTTTTTAATAAGCTGCAGGTCTCAAATCGCCACATTAGGTGAATTGTACTATGAAACGGCAACTTTCATAGAAGTTGCTTTTACAGTAACGTCTGACGATGCTATTTTAACAGTTTTAATAGAAATGCGTAAATGGTCCACATAATAAGAATTGCTAAATTTTTCATTAAGATAATTTTCAGAGTTACTGTAAGAGCAACTTCTATACAAGTTTATGTTTCATAGTAACGATTCACATAATGTGGCCATTTTAGACCTGCAGATCTTTCAACTGCCCTAGCTCCAAGCATGACATACAAAATGGTGCCAACGTTCCAATATGCCTAATCAGTCACATCTAGACGGTAATAGCATGCAGGAATCGACTGCCTGATTAATATGTAACTTGTTACAGATCAATCTAGTAGTTTAGATTTATAGCCAGGCAGAATTGTGGGGCTCAAAATTAGTTTTGTATAATTAGTGGTTAATTTATCAGAATGGGGCATAGAATAATACTGGCCTACGGAAATAAAGTCTATGGAATGGAAGTAAAGTGTTTGCGGCAAAATTCGTTCGCGCAGTAATGCGTATATAGCGCAGGAAAAGTAGCCAAAAATCGAAGCCCATTACCGCGAAGGCCGTTTTTATATAATTTTTATATAAAAACGGCCGGTTACGATTAACTCAGGCGATGAACATGAATTTCCACCAAGAACAAACAGTACACTCAATCAGATATATAAAATTTCATCAACATTGTTTTAGTAATTTAAGTGTGATTGCATAACAGACAGAATCTCATTTATATGATATATATTGTATATGATGCTGCATCTTATTGCAAAATATATATTCGAAGTTAAAATCGCTTAGTAATATTAATATAGCTTTTTCAATTAAAAGATTAATCGATAAATATTCATAAGTAAATATAAATTATTGACATCGTTATATAATTCATAATCATAATATTTAACTACCTACTGGATTCGTTTACTTACTTAACTTTCCTTTTATATCGGAAATGGCGGGAAAAAATCCCTAACCCAAAGATAAGTGAGTAATTTTTATGTAATCGCTACCATGGTGGATAGAATACTAATATAATCTTAATATATCAATATATATGTACGGATAATCTCACGGAAATTGAATGTTTAGCGATATGACATAACTTCTGGAATTGGTCATGTTGAGAAAGTGTTCATTTTATTTTATTCACATAACGTGGATTTTTTTTTGTGGTTATTGTTTTTTAATCTGAGGGTTATACGAATAAATAATGAAGTCCATTTACTATTTAACATTTTTCTCAACTGCACAATTTGGTTACAACAGATGGAATTAGGTAGGTAGTTACTATTGTTTGATTTAACTTGCGAAATAATATTTTATGTATAGGTAGGCATCTCTCGTTGCCGGTCGAATTATAAAAAGCTTATAATTCAACTACTTTAAACTCAAGTTTTAATTTTATTGTGTCATTGCATAGCACAATAAGCATTAGAGAAATTATGTTTGAATGTAGGTACTTTTAAAACATTGAGCCAGCTAAATATATATCCACTCGTATTCATCAATAATTTTTTTAATCCGCGTCAAAGTGTATATTTATTTTAACTCACAATGAAGTCATCATGGTTTTATGGCAATAGATAAGGGGACATGATCTTGAAAAATGTCTTACACTCACGTCCTAGAAAGGAGACAACTAAATTATTTGATACATACACATTCATGTTAAGTACCTTTCTAAAAAGTACCGTTTTCATATTGTTTTCGTATAAAGACATTCCTATAATGTGTCAAAATAAACCTACAAACAATCCAAAATTTATTGTAAGGTCAATACCCTAAGGATCTTTACACACCGCGACGATACGTGACGCGACGTGGCGTCTTCAACATTGACGTTGATTGACTTAAAATTCGAACTCTTGCAATGAGACGTGTATCTTCTTGTGTAGTGAATAAAGTTCAATTTTGAATACCTATCTTAAAAATGTAGCGCCGCGAACATCCCGACTCGTCGCGGTGTAAGCTGACCCTAATAGTATCACAATTCACAATGTAGAAAAAAAATTGTGCCTAAGTTAAACGAGTCCATTTCGTCCATTTCCTCCTGACTTAGTATCAAAAATCCATGCACATTTTTCATTTTACGCAAGTAGTTTTAGTTTCAGTTTACGTAATACTATTTACCTAAGTGCTGCCTGAAAACCAACTTGCAAACTTGAATGGCATGCCCAATTTTGAAATTGTTACTATTAATGACAAAACCACAACCCTTCGTTATAATACGAACGAATCTTAACAAAGAAAATACATCTTTCCTCTGGCTTTCTTGCAATTTGTGGGAGTGATTTCGTGATGGGACGGAAGTGTGAAAACAGTAAGTCGCGGAAGCGCGCGCCGTTTTATTTGACGAATGAGCGCACGGTGGTAGAGTTGGCCGTCAGATTCGAAAAAAATATTTCAGTATTAACTTTTTTAAATTTTGCGTTTGATTTCTGTCACTGTTTAATGGAAAAGTTTCCGTATTTTTTTTATCATATTAGAAAATCATACTAAGCATTGTGTTTATTTAACATTTTCATAAATTAATGTTCCACATCATATTATGCGACTACTGAAAGGCTCGTTTTTTTAGATTTCATAGAGTTTTTTTAGATAGAATTCTGAACTCGACATCCATACAGGATGTGAAATTAAATATTATGCAGCATGCAGAAGTAGTTAGGTATCATACCTAACTACTTAACGTAAACGCACATATTATGTACAACTGATATCTCCGAAGTTTATGCGTTTAAATCTTATTATATTTATATTTTATACTTTATACGAGACGATCTTGTATATTATTATATATAATTGGTATCTCGACAACGGCTACAGGTATTACCATGTAATTTAGTATTGTATGCAGAGTTTTGGTGGAGAAAAGTCGATTTAGCTAGGTGTTATCCCTTAGAAACTGCGCATTTTTAAGCAATATATGTTTTTTTATTTCGTCGTGCAACAATATGTCAATAATTTCGACTTTCTTACATCAGTCTGATTGGCAGCTTGGTAAGCGTACATAAATAATATAATTTTTACATTGTTTGGAAATTCGGAATATTGCGGATTCGAATCCCGGTAAGATAAATATTTTTGTGATTCTTATCATTTCTTTTACTTTTATATTTTCTTGGCCTAGCCTCCGTGGTCTAGTGGTTTAGAGCTTGGCTCTCGACTCGGAGGTCGTGGGTTCGATTCCCGCATTGGAACAACAAAAAATCTTGTTTCTAAGTTTGGTTGGGACAATGCAGGCTGATTGTCTGACAAGAAAGATGATCCATGCGTCGGATGGGCATGTAAAAAGTCGGACCTGCGCCTGATATCTCACCAGTCGTGTCGGTTATTCGTCCCACTGGGTTACGAGAGTAAAGGAAGAGAGAGTGCTCTTGTGTACTGCGCACACACTTGGGCACTATAAAACAACTCCTGCGTAGCTGGCCTGTTTTCAATTAAACCGGCCACCGTCACTGAAATCAGTGTGGGGAGCTATTATTATATTTTCTTATTTATTTTTAATTCTTTTATCGTTATACTAAAACATCGAGCAAAGCTTGGTCTCCCAGGTACTAAGTAAACTAATTATTGTTGGGTTTTTACACAAATGTAAAAAAATCTATTGAAATTTTAATGTTTTTGAAATTCATCTAATTACAAAACTACACAAAAGGTCTTAATTCCTTTTACTTTTATCAATCAGTAATACCTAAACTCAATAAGTTAAAAAAAAACTAAATGTTTACATGTAGGCAAATACCCAATTGTGCATGAGTTATTAAAAAAATAGTAGAACATATTTCTTGCTTATACAAATCAGTATTCTAATGATGAAATACACTAATTGCACACATGTACACGGAAGCAGGGACCAATATCTCTCGATACATATAAGGACCACGGCGCATCACGAACTAGCCTAATGGACCAACAGGAGAAAATTCTAAGACCAGTAAATTCTAACTAGGAATTACTGCTTTACTCAAACGCAATGATGAACCAATAAACTCAGATCAATAATTTATTTCAATAGCTGATATTATTCGTGAAATGTATAATTTTCATGGTATATTTGCAATTATTGATAGCTTCATTCCTTAAGTTTTAAATACTATTAAATATCCATGATTTTATTTGTATAATTTGTAGTACCTCAAGGGTATGCGTTTGATCCTCTCCCTTTTGTATTATTTGTTGAGAATGCTTCTTATTATCTGCATATTTAAAAGAATAGCAAATCTTGGCTTATTATCTTTTAAGTTTTAGTTGAAATATGGTTAATAATTTAAGTAATAAACTATGTAATTTCTTTTTAGTGCTGATGATTCGACTTATTACTTATATATTTTCACAAAATATTTTCTAATGCCCAGTTTCTGAAGATTTTACATAAACTCTAGATAAACTGAGTATATCTGGCGCGGAGTCCCAAAAGATCCATCTAGTGGATGAATGTTTTTCAAATTCGAGGATAAATTATTTTGTTAGGCAATACAGGTAACTTTGGATGGGAAATGGAGCTTTAAACTATTTTCCTAATAAAAATTATCACGTTGAGTGAAGTTTTAAATTAAATTCTGTGTCGGCGACATCTACCAGTAGCAGTGTAAATTTTGAGTTATGGAATCGATAACGGACTTGGGTTATATAATGTAACTTTTTTGTTCCGAGACAAGTTATCAAACCAATAGCGCTAGTAAATACACACACCGGCATATTTAGCGGAACATAAAATAAAGGTTTGATATCAGTATCATATAAGGTTGCTGGCTGGTTTATACGTCATTTAATTTAAAAAGAAATATTTTCAAATTAAGAAAACAACTGAACATCACATTTTATGCAATTGTTTTAATTTATTGCTCAGCTTGCTCAGCTGAAGTCCACCATCTATGTCTGTCAGATCACGAAACAGGACAAACTCTCACAATTAGGGTAAAAAACAAACGTGAACTGATTTCCTGGTCGAGATCTGTTAGGGACTGTAGCAAGGAAAATATACTTAAATTCTGTAAATGTTTGTCATCAGTTTATTTCTCCGAAATCTACCAAATAAACAACTTAAATGATGCCTTCAAAGAATTTCACAAAACATTAGTTTTATTTTTCAGACTTTGCTTCCCTGTGATAATATGTAAACATAATAATAAAAAAGAAACCTATATCTAAAATATAAAAGATCTGGTGGCAATAAAGCTATAAATTATAAAAGATATCTAATTTACCACAAAATTCTAAAAAAAATGCATCTATAAATCAAGGCAACTACAAAATAATAAATATATACATAATAATAAAAATAAATGCAAAGCAGTTTGGGACATCATAAATAGCAATATTAATGACATGAAACCTAATTCGGACATAAATACAATTAATTATAATGACAAAGTTTATACGGCTCCTAATCACATAATATGCGAAGCTTTTAATCATTTCTATATACAATTGACTAACAAAGAATTTAAATTTAAAACAAATGACATTGCTAAAGCACTAATTACACAAAATTTGAAAACTATTTTCCTAACGCCAACGGATAAAAATGAAATTCTACAAATTATAAATAGTCTAAACAACACAAATTCTGTAGGAATTGACGATTTGAACACAAAAGTGATCAAAGCTTGTGCTAAAGATTTAAGTAAGCCTTTGAGCTATATTATTAATCTTTCTTTCGAAGAAGGTTCATTCCCTGAAATATTAAAACAATCCATTGTCAAACCTCTATTTAAAAAAGGCAATATATCTGACATAAACAACTACAGACCAGTTACATTAATACCGGTAATATCAAAAATATTTGAGAAAACTATGCTAAAAAGACTACACGCACTTATTACCGCGAATAATATACTTGGGTCAGAACAGTTTGGATTCCGTAAAAATAGTAACACATCTTTAGCCTGTTTTAATCTTATAAAATATGTTACAGAATCTCTAAACGATAAAAAGCCTGTAGTCGGCGTATTCCTAGACACGAGCAAAGCTTTTGATTTTGTAGATCATAAGCTTCTACTATACAAACTCGAAAAATATGGAATACGGAGCAAAGCCTATGACTGGATTAAAAGTTATCTCACGGGAAGACGAGTGCGTAGAGATTTCAAAAATTACGCAAAGGAAACAAATTACTAGTCGGTCGAAGTTTCTATGCAACGAATTTGGAGTTCTGCAAGGAAGCTTACTAGGGCCAGAAATATTTTTGCTGTACATCAATGATTTACCTAATGTAACAGATCAAAATACTATTTTATTCGCGGATGATACAACAGTAATAATTAAATGTGAGAATGTAGACTCGTTCCAAAATGACATTTGTAATACGGTTGACAAAATAATTTCATGGCTTAAATATAATAATCTAAAAATTAATATCAATAAAACTAAAATTATTCAATTTAGGGACTATAGAACACGACAAATTGAGTTAAATTTAACCTTTGACAGCATTAAAATAGAAGAAGTTAATTCCACAAAATTTTTAGGAGTCATAGTAGACAGACACTGTGAATGGAAATATCACATAAGCCACGTATGCAACAAACTAGACAAGTTTGTATACGCAATTAAAATGTTACGTATCAAAGTCTCAACCGAGGACGGATTATGCGCATACCACGGATATGTGTCTTCGGTGCTCTCGTATGCGCTATTGCTATGGGGGAACTCTGTTGAAATTGACAAGGCATTTAAGGTTCAGAAGAAGTGTGTAAGAGCCATTTGCGGAGCTTGGCTCTCAGATAGTTGCAAACCCTTATTTCAGAAATTTCGTATTCTGCCTCTGGTATGCTTGTACATTAGGGATATTTGTACTTTTGTAAAACAGAATTCACAGTACTTTCTCAAAAATTCTGATGTTAATAATAGAAGTACTACACCAAGACACAAGTATAAACTATATCTGCCTCAGTGCCGGTATGATATCTATAAAAAAAATGTGTACATCAATGCCATGACTGTATATAACAAGCTACCTGACCATTTCAAAAGCTTAAACCTAGATAATTTTAAAAGACAATTAACTAAATGGCTGTTAAATAATTGTTTTTATACATTAAATGAATACATGACATTTAAATAAAGATAAATGAAAATGAAAATTACCCTAATTTACAAAAAAATATAAAAAATTATATTAAATATATAATTTTTACTTTTTACATAACATTAAAATGATTTTGACATAATATTTTATTAATGAATTTATTTGATTTAATGATGATTATGAATGTTATTTTTAAATTTAGAAAAATGACATTAGATATCTTATTTTTACTTTTTACATGACATTATAATGATTTTGACATAATATTTTAGTAATGAATTTATTTGATTTAATGATGATTATGAATTATGAATGTTATTTTTAAATTTACAAATATGACATTAGATATCTAATTTTTACTCTTTACATGACATGATGATTTAGACATAATATTTTATTAATTAATTTATTTGATTTTATGATGATTATGGATTATGAATACTATTAAGATTTTGTTGTTATGATGACATGTTGTGCTATAACTTACTTTTTATATTGATTTTAGATACATTTTTTTTTTGTTATGCCCTTTTTTAATAATACTTAAGGGCCGTGATATATCATTATTTAATTTCTATGACTAATACTAAAATTGTGTGATTTATTTAATTATTATTTAAATTGTTATGATCAATAATTTTTGAAGCTTCTAAATTATTGTACTGTAACTGTATGTCTATATTTTATTTCTTTCCAATTTGTTGCAATTTATAAATGCTAACTTCACACACCTAACACCTTGCATGTTAAGGATATTTTGCGCGCCATTGTGATGGCAGAATGTGGGATCCTAGTTATTATAATATTTTTAAGACCTTATGTATACCATATTCTTGCAATAAAGGATTGATTGATTGATTGATTGATTGATTGATTGATATTCAAATACACCTTATCTGGAGCGAACTTCGAGTATTTCTTCCTTCTGAGTTTGATTTCATTGAAATATTGTTTTTTGTTAGTTTTTTTTTAATCGCGTATCTTTTTGGAGTTGAGGACTGAATTATGCCTGACTTAGCCCCAACGGAGATTGCCAGGGCACTCGAAATGCGAAGAAATGGTCAAACCTACAGAGTGATATCCAGAGATCTTCGTCGACCAGTTTCAACGACCCATCGCAGTATCCAACGGTTTAGGGAGACCGGTACTTATGTGAGAAGAGCAGGACAAGGCAGAAAAAGACGCACTTCGAGTAGGGATGATCGTTTCATTCGGCTTCGTGTACGTAGGAACCCCCGTTTGACGGCCGTCCAAGCCCGACATGAGTTAGAAGCAGTGCAGGGTGTAACCGTAAGTGAGCGTACGGTACGAAGAAGGTTCGAAGAAGCTGGTTTGGGTTCATTTGTGTCCGCCAAGGCTCCAAGGCTAGAGGTAAATCATAGTAGAAACAGGTTAACTTTTGCTCAGGAACATCGACTTTGGAACACGGACCAATGGAGTAAGGTATTGCTTAGTGATGAGTGCAGAATTCTCTTTAATCAAATTGACGGCAGGCAAAGAATATACAGACGCAAAGGAGAACGATACATTCAGACAAATTTTGAAACTACAGTTGCATACGGTGGTGGAACAATAATGGTTTGGGCGGGCATTTGTTTGGGAGCTCGCACAGACTTGGTAGTGATTGACAGAGGGAGTCTGACTGCAGACCGCTATATCAGAGAAGTTGTAGAAGAAAATGACGTACCGTTTGCCCCATATATCGGTGACGATTTTGTTTTTATGCAGGATAATGCTCGGCCGCATACCGCTCGGGTAACTCAAGCTCATCTTAATGATATGAATATCACTGTTATGGATTGGCCGGCGAGAACACCGGATATGAACCCAATAGAGCACGTTTGGGACTTGCTGAAAAGAAAAGTTAAGTCCAGAATTCCAGGTCCTGTCAACGTGGGTGAACTGCGAATCGCCGTAGTTGAGGAATGGCGGAGACTATCCCAGGAGAACATCGATAACATCATTCTCAGTATGCCTAGACGGGTAGAAACTTTAATAAGAGCACTGGAGGAAATACGCGATATTAATCACCATTTTTCTAATTTAATTATTTGTTATTTATTAATTTTCACTTTTCCCGGTTACATGAAAAGTTCAAAAATGTACGATTTTACACAAATAGCCTTTACTCGCAAAATCTGTTCCTAATGTGATCTCATTTTAAGTAAAACAAATGAAACTTTAAATAACAAAAGAAGTGTAGTAAGTAAGTGTGTATATTTTTTTAATTATGGACCTTTTTTTAGTGTTCCGCTAAATATGCCGGTGTGTTTAGTTAAACTACCGACAAATTCACATCAGAAACTGGGCGTAAGACACGCGCTTTTCTAAACCAATACTGATATTAAAAATATTTTACTAGTTGAACTACATTTCAAGAGTATGGTGTAGGTACATTTTCAGCCATAAAAGTAATTAAAACAAATTGAAGGTGTCAATTACAAGTACGCACATACTAACATCCGGAACTTTTAAATTGAGTGAAAGTTATCCTAATTACTTTACAGAAGATAATTGAATACATAACTAACCTTTTTTGTTGTTGGTTATATGTGGAGCTATTTTGTTTATATTATGAAAGCTAAGAACTAAAATTAATAGCCTGAGAAATTGAGGTTTTCACTTTAGGGGGCATAGCAAGAACCCTTATTTAAGGAAAAAGAGGTCGCGCTGTGGTCGCTGTGGTCTAAATTCGCCCATAATCATAACACCCACAATCATTCATATATTTTTTAATTTTGAACTTTATTGCGGTTCCTTTGCCTCTTTGATAGAAAAAAAGGTAAATGTTATGACAGATTGACTAACGTCAACGTGTAATAAAATTGTAGGGAGTTTTGCCGGGGAATTCAATGGGTGACGTTGTGGATTTTGTATATCTTTCATAAATTTGTGTTGTTACGGTTCTTAATGTGTAATATTGGTAGAATATTAACCATTAAATATTCGTTAACGTGCACAAGTGTGGAAAAGTGCTAACTTAAATAAACGTGTTATTTTGTGTTCCACCAAAACTCCCTAGAAGCTTCAGTAAAGCTTCTACCACTTTACTGAATCGACTGATTTGACTCATTGACTGCACTGACTATCTATTTGGACTTTGACTAGACTTTGGACTGACGATTTAGGAATACGGTGTTGAAAATTGAAACGAAAATTCTATTTCCCGCCTTTTTAACTTGACACTGGTAAATGGTTTTAAGCCGACGCCATATATTTAAATAAATAAAAAAAACAAAATTGTATACGCACGGCAGCTGTCTAACTGTTCGTTTCGTCGATACAATTTTGTGTAAAAAAACTAATAATTAAATGTAGTAAATAATAATAATCTAGAGTAATGTGTTATTGTTATTTTAAGCATTATTTAAAAATGTATTAGCTTTCTGCACACCTTCCTCCACATAAAACTTTAACTGTGCCAAATATCATATTTGCTATTGATGATATTTTGTACTCTGCCGTTAGCACAATTGTGTTTAGCTATATGATGATGATGATGATATGTCGGGAATTTTAGTATTTTGCGGAAGAGACCATACAATAAAAACTATTTATTAATTGAGGTGTAAAGGACCAACTGATGTGAGATAAAACAATATTTCTTATTGCATTAATACAAAACTATTACCAATTAAACTGCACTGTGCTATTGTCTATGGGGAAAAATACTTTTGTTTTAGAATTTTATGACTGATCAAATCAATATATTATAATCAATAAAATATGGTAAGAAGTTTCTAGAAAATAAACCTCCAAAGTTTCTAGAAGCTAAACCTAAGTATGAATTAATAAATTGGAAATTAAATACTTAATCATTTCTAAATTAAATTACGAATATAAATGAAAACTTCTAGGTGTTTACTAATTATTACTAGATTAGAAGAAAAAAAAACAAAGTCATTCAAACGTTTGCAAAACGAAAGTGATACTTATACGAATTTGGTAAACTCACAATAATGATTCGCCAAAATTATCCAAATCATTGCACACTATTCTGTTATGGTCTTATTCCAATGGTTAATAGAGTTCAGAATGCGTTTACAGTAAGGCCTCCTGTGGACACTTTCACTATGCCATAATGATAGATGATTTGCTAATGGAACAATACTGGGATATAGGGCTTCGTAAAATGAGTAATCTAATGTTACTATTTCGTTTGGTATTGTTATAATTAAAAATTTAAAACAAACTCTATAGCTTATCTATGGTTTAAAATCAATTTAAAATCAAATGGCTGTATATGATATTAATTTTAGATAATGCAATATTATGTAGGTACAGTATCGACAAAGTTCCTGCTCAACCAGATTCTAAACATTTTACTTGGCACTATGTCGTCTCAAAATATTTAAACACAAAGGAAGTGACCGCAACGACTGTAAACGTGGTTGATCTACGTATTTACACGTGAGTATGTGTACGTGCGCACGATTCGACGGCGCTTTTAAGCGATTTTCATCTAATGCCTAGTCGAGCGGCAACTTTTTCGATAGTACATACTAAGACTACATTAGTTAAGAACTAAAGACATCAACGATTCTGGGCCTTTAGTCAAGATGCATTCGATAATTTCGACGGCGAAATTCGAAAACAAAATGTATGGGATTTGACATAAGCCATCGCAAGCTACATGTCACTTTGCGATGACTTATGTCAAACCCCAAAAATTATTATTTCGAAGTTCGCCCTCGAAATTATCGAATGCACCTTGACTAAAGGCATTCGCGATTATCCGGACCTCATTTTTTTTTATATGACTTGTTACATTTGACTAGCTGGTATTCGCAACTTCGTTTGCGTCAAATTATTAATGGAAACAGAACAGTATTTTGTTTAAATGGAACCCTAAGATAAAAGAAGCCTAATTTACTCCTTATAACATCAGGTATTTGCCAGTGAAAGTTCGGTCAAAATCGGTCCAGCCGTTAAAGCGATTAGCCGGAACAAACAGACAGAAAGACAGACAGACAAAAATCTTAAATACTGATTTTTGGTGTGATGGTTGGTGGTACCTTATAAACTATAATATGCATTTTAGTGCAAAGCTGCTTTTAAAATTACAAACAAAGACTTGAATTTTATTTACTTGTATAGATGTAGGTATACGAGGGCTGATTGATAAGTTTCCGAAACGACAGAGAAAAACTTCAAAAATCTATTTAAAATAAATTTATTTCTCAACGTAGTTTCCTTCTACCTCGATGCATTTAGTCCAGCGCTTCTCCAATGCCGTTACACCAGTTTGATAAAATGTTTTCTCCAACCCCTCAAAATACTCGTCCACGGCAACAATGACTTCTTCATTTGATGAAAATCTCTGGCCACCTAACCATTTCTTCAGGTTTGGGAATAAGTGGAAGTCGCACGGGGCCAGATCCGGGAATAGCGTGGAAGCGGGAGCAATTCGAACCGCAATTCATGGAGTTTGGCGACTGCAACCATTGACGTGTGTGCAAGTGCGTTGTCATGGTGAAACAAAATTTTTTTCTTGGCCAAATGTGGTCGTTTCTTCTGGATTTCTTCACTTAATTTTTGCAGCAAGCTTGCGTAGTACTCTCCATTTATTGTTTTTCCTTTTTGCAGATAATCTACTAAAATAATCCCTCGAGCATCCCAAAAAACAGTCGCCATCACTTTGCCGGCCGACAAAACCGTTTTTGCTTTCTTCGGCGCAGGTTTTCCGCTCTCAGTCCACTGCTTAGATTGTTCTTTTGTCTCGGGAGTATAATGATGTATCTAGGTTTCATCGACTGTTACATAATGCCGCAACTCTCATTAATTAAAAAACTCATTAGGATCTCGGTTAAATAGCGCCAAACACTCCGATGAATCGTCCACCCGACGTTGCTTTTGGTCTACAGTGAGCAAACGCGGCACCCATCGCGCGCAAAGCTTTTTCATTCCCAAATGTTCACCATCTCTGCTATCTCTCGCAACTTTAAGCGCCGATCATTCAATACAATTTTGTGAATTTTTGTGATCATGTCCGGATTCGTGACTTCATTTGGACGGCCAGACCTGTGGGCGTCTTCGCAGCTCTGTCTTCCACGTTTAAAATCAGTTACCCAGGTGTGAATTGTACTTAATGCAGGAGCAGAATAACCTAAAACACTGTCTAGCTTGGTTTTAATCTGGGTTGCTGTTTTCTCTTTTAAAACGTAAAACTTTATCACCGCACGAATTTCGTTTCTTTTCATTGTTAAGAAAATTTACGACAGAGAAAGTTCTACGTCCTCTCAAACAAATTCCATCAGTTCGATTAAATTCAAATTTGGCGTTCTATTTTCAAAAAGATGCCAGAATATAATGTAATCTTCCTTTTTTGTGTATCATTTTATTAAGTTCGTCGTTTCGGCCAGGCCAGAACAATCAGCCCAGGACTACCAATCTTGTGCTACGTTTTTTCATCTCGATGACCGGACTCCGAATGTCTTTTGATAACAATTTATCCGGATAATCGAGTGTCTATTGTAGCTAATTTTAATCTCCTTAGTATTTCAGTATCTTTTCACTTTGTAATTAAATAAATTGTATCAACATATTATGGGAGTGCTACATTTATTTGCAAGTATTCAACACTTCTTATAAAGGAGTGAAATCTTTTCTACGAGTGAAACACAAGAACTTCCATAGTTTATTATTACATGCATTTAATATTGTGCATTCCGTTTTATTAGATAAAAATAGACTAGACTTGATATTTTCAATAGTCTGAGTTTATAAATCAACCTAACAAAAGTGCTAAAACCATGACAACGTTCTTTGTACCCGACTGCCAGGAAGGGTGTTTTTCGAGCGTATCTTGTATTTACGTGATGTGATCACTTGCTAAAAAGACACAGACACTAGCCGCACTAGCTTCGTCTCATTCTGGACAGACAATCCTATAAGGCCGGGACTATATGTCCGTAAGGCCGGGGAAAATTCAGGGCACTGAAAATGAAAATCGAACAATTGAGTGTCGAGTTGTCAGATTTGACATTTACATTTGACTTGACTTGACACTCGTGTCTTCGATTTGCAGCTCCATTGTATTAGTCCAGAGTTCTATTTTCAATGCTGTGAATTTTTTCCGGCCTTACGGATTCCGGACCATATAGTCCCAAGCCTTTGATACTGAGTACATTTTCTTATGTATAGAGATGGACGTAGGTCTATGTTTTTAATGTGTATCGCACATCTTTTCTTGCGCTTTATTAAATATGTGGAATTGTATTTTATTTACAATAATTTGAGATGTCATATTATCGTAGGGTAGTCCAAGAAGGGATTTTTATAGTAACTCGAGCGCGTCAGATAAGATTATATAGGTGTCCCACACTAGCCCAGTAATTTTAGTCATTTAAACCCCAATGTGCGGAAAAATTTCTAGTGAGCTGAATTTTTGTATACACATTTATTACGGGATTGTAATGAAAATGTGAAACGTCGACATTGATATCGTGCCGGCTATTAAAAGTTATAAAGGTCAAATGGTGACGAAAATCACAATAAAAATTGTTTGTCGTAAAATTATCTACAAAAAATGCCTCTTGCATTTTTCTGTAAAATTAACCACTTTCGGACTAGAGCGCTGAGAAAGCAACTAGTATGCACTCGCATACGGTATTGTATATATATATATATATATATATATATATATATATATATATATATATATATATATATATATATATATATATATATATATATATATATATATATATATATATATATATATATATATATATATACAATACCGTATGCGAGTATATATATATATATTATATATATATATATATATATATATATATATATATATATATACAATGCGTATTGCTTTTTATTCATGTTTGTAAGTGCCTTAAAAGCTTAAAAGCTTGTAAGTTTTAAATTCGTGACATCTGACAGCTTTTTGACACGACAGTGTCCGTCGGGCTACTAACCTTCGCCTGGTGAAAAAGAATCGAACATTCTTATTGACCATTTTTGATACCACTTACGCTATCCAAACAAGAAACGTGATTTTTTTCCTTTTTTTTACTTGATATTTATATCGGCAATAGGTATACGCTTGAAATATTCACTAAATATTCAGTTGTATTTTTTCTTTAAAATAAATAGGAAATATAATAAATAAATTTTAAGTAAAATAAATATTCCCATACAAAATCTTGAAGTTTTTGCTGTTTTCTGTTCGATATTAGTACCTATTAGTACTACTTAATATCGAACAGAAAACCTGTAGATAATGTTACGAAACCCTTCTTGCGAATCTTGGGCATTTTTGCGTAGTCCGACTCCCACTTTGGTACTGGTTTTTAAATCTATATAATAAATAAAAGGCAAAGCTGATTGACTGATGTATCAATGCACAGGCCAAACTTTTAAGACTGTAAATTTGAAATTTTGCACACGTATTTTTCATATGACGTAGGCAAGCACTAAGGAAGGATTTTTCAAAATTCAACCCCCAAAGGGGTGAAATAGTTTAATAAAAGTTTGTATGAAACTCTTTATTCCTTGGACATATTTGCATGATATTTCGTATAAATTGAGTACGAAAAAATAACGAGTTACATATTTCAGCGTTTTCTAAAATTCAGCCCCTAGGTGGATAAAATAGGTATTTCAGGCGGGCGAAGCCGCGGGCAATTAATGCTAGTATCCATTATCACTTCAAAGTAGTTAAATATAATGAGCTTAGATTGCAACTTTTATCCTTAATCGCGGATATAAAATATCACAATAATAATTATGTTTACACGTCGGGTCTCACAGTTGTCTGTGGCAGATATTTAAAACCAGATAGTCAGTTCAATCAAAGAAAACTAAGTTAATTAAATGAGAAAATACTAGCGTTTGATTGCCATTCGTTTTTCTGCAACTCGTTAATGCAATAATGTAAATCTATTCTGGTAACTTGAGTTGTTACTTTTTTCGCCATTCAGTAGACGGATGCACGCGAATATGGATTATTCAAATCAGTGACGGAACTTTGTACGGCATGTTTTATTTTTAATTTAATAATAAGAGAAGAAAATCGACACAATTTATCAATAACTTATTATGTTAAAGGGTTTTATCAAAATAAAACCAAACAAATGGAATATTCCTTAATTACGACTCTTAACAATAAACATTGGCATTTATGGTGATCGACAGTGTTTATTAAAGTACATTGTGAGATTAGAATCACTCTGTATAAGACGTATTCTTTTAACATTATTTTACTTGTCAGTTTTAACTTTTAATGAACGGGATAAGTAATGGTATATTACTATATATTTTATTTTAAATGCGAATAATAATATAATATTTAGACAGATTCATACATTTATCTAATTCATAGATTTACAAATCATTAAATGATTGAGGTATTAACCTAATTTTAAGGTTAATTCCTTAGGGTGTTGACCTGTAAATATTTGTATTCATTAAATAAAAAGCCAGTAATTTTTTTTTTTTGACAATAATGTTTTTGTATTTGAATGAATTTAATCAGTTTATTGGATAACATTTTAATGATCTGTTTTGGAATTAGATCATTTATTCACGATCCTTTGTTATTATTACCTACAATTTATAAATATTCAGAGTTTTGTCGAGAAATATTACAGAAATTTTAATTTGTACTATTGTTTTTTTTGATGCGCCATAAATTGTTTGTTTTCTATAATATTATTTATGAGACCATCTAACAGTCGCGTGGGATTCATATAACTTCATTCCTATCGGCTTCACTTACCACTTACTCTTTGAAGACTTTCATCCAAATTCCTACCTCAGATTCCTACCTAATAAACTATACCGATACGATACTTATTTGATGACCTTTGTTGCTCAGTGGCTCAACACGTTGGTGCTCAAGCCGTGGGTCGCGGGTTTCAATCCCGCCGAAGGAACAAAAAGTTTTTCTGTTATCCTGGGTCATGGATGTGTATTAAATATGTGTAAATAATATAATAAAAATCTTAAATATATGTAGGTATAGTATAAATGTATTATAGTAATTAATATACTTCCCGTTTTCTAGTTCCTGTAACACAAGTTCTTCGGATACTTAGCACGGGGCCAGATTGACGTGGTGTGATGCGTCCATAGATATTATTATTATTATTATACAGGCTAGCCCTTCTTCCAGGCTTCCCTATGAAGGAGAACCAACATTCGCCACAGCTGTCTAACACTTGACAGATGTCAAAAATAGTGAGGTTTTTTTAAATTTAAATATATGGCGTCGGTTTATAACCATTTGCCAGGTCAAGTTAAAAAGAATTACCGTTTCAATTTTCAATATCGTATTCCTAAATCGTCAAGTCTAAAATCTAGTCAAAGTCCAAATTAATAGTCAGCGCAGTCAATGAGTCAAGTCAGTCGATTCATTAAAGTGGTAGAAGCTTTACTGAAAGTTCCTAGGGAGTTTTGGAGAGAACACAAAATAGCACGCTTTTGAAGTCATACTACTTGCCCACATTTGTGCACGTTAATGAATATTTAATGGTTAATATTCTACCAATATTACATATTAAGAACCGAAATAACAAAATTTAAGGAGGATATACAAAAACCACAATGTCACCCATTGAATTCCCCGGCAAAACTCCAAAATAGTGAGTTTGTGACGTCCTCTAAGTTTTTTTAAAAGTAAAAATACTTTAAAAAACATGAATTGTAATGCAAAAGTCCCATTTTAATTACAATATGACTCACTAGAAGTCTGCATGTCTCGCAGTAGTTGGTATCACACTTTCTACCTTCGCGTTACATATTGGCATGCATGTGACACTCAGAATGCAATTTCGGCGTACTGATGTGTAAACTAAAGAATTAGAGTACTGGGAATTCTTAGACTGTGAGACACATACCTGAGAGCGAACTACTTTTTAAAATTACAATCACAAGCATAACCAAACAGTCTTTTAAACAGTCTCACGAGAGCCGTACCTAAATTTTTCCGCGATAAAAAGTAGCCTATGTCTTTCCCCGTCTACTCGGTGCAATATTTCGTCAAAATTGATCCAGTAGTTTCGGAGCTTATTCAATCGAAACAAACACATATACAAACAAAAGTCTTTCCTCTTTATAATATAAGTATGTATAGAAAAATTAACAAAATAAATGTTATACATTAAACCATGTTATGAAAGAGAGATAAATATGTTACACCATAAATGGACAGGCTCGATCAGAGAAATAGGTCTCAAAGAAAACCGGCGTTAAATATGTGAGATAGAGGACTGGAGGCCCAAGTAGGGTTTGACGTTTAAAAGCCCAGCAGTGATTTGCAGTTGGTGTTGATGGGGGTCCCACACAAATTGGACTCGCTTCAATCAGATGACAACGGTTAAAGATGTTTCCTTCCCGTTAATATGAACCTTGACCTAGTATCGGCATCGAGCAACAAATCTGCACAATGCCTTTGTCACATGAGCTAAGTAGGTAGGAACACGGGAACCTCCAGCTCGCCCATGATGATCGCCCATGAATCTCCTTTAATGGAGGGTCACTGGACGAAAGCATATGTCTGAGGCTCAAAAAATGCTGCAAATATCCATGGACTGCGGTAATCGCTTACTATCCGGCGATTTGTCCGCTCGTTTGCCACTCATATTCTCTATAACTATAAGCTTAGGTATAGTCCAGTCTTTATTGTTTAGTCCGCGTTATTAATATTTATGAAACACCGTGTGAAAATTAAAATATCCGTAACACGGAGCGCGTGATTTGCCTCGCTTATGTGTAACTGTGCGCCACACGCAAGTTATAGATTAACCATTAATGATCCGTGGACTAGTGGACTAAGGGCCACTTGCGCTAGTTAAAGTTAACCCTGGGTTAAAATTTCATGCCTTCTCTTCCATATATACGAAGAAAGAGAGAGATATCATGACATTTAACCCAGGAACCAGGTTAATTTTAACTCGGATCTGTGCAAGTGGGCCAAAGTGAATTTAATGAAGTTCTGTATATTTCAATATACATAAGTAAGTCGCCAGCACTAATCTACATTTACACTAATACAGTAATCTCAGGGAAGATTCGATTGTTTGTATATTTGTTCGTTTGCATTGAATAGGCTCCGAAACTACTGGGCAGATTTTGATGTTAGGCACAGATATAGAGTACATCACGAGGAAGGACTACTTTTTAGGGTAAAATGTACGGTTCCAACGGGATTTCGTATTGCGCGCACGAATTCGCGGGCAACATCTAGTTTACCTACTACAAATGCCTTACGCATACGAGTATACGATATTCATGGATGATAAAATTCCGTGTGTGCATAAACGCCCTTTAATACTGTGTGAGTTGCATTGTTTTCTCGAAAAACCTTTTCGTCACACAACCACTGTCACCTGTTTGAATAGAAACTGTCGGCACGCTTACATACACATCTCCATCTTGTTACGCTTTCGGTTTGTGTATCTTTGATCTCATCCTGAGTAATAAGTAGGTTAATAACATTGTAAAAATTGTTAAACAGAAGCATAAGTTATTATTCCATAAATAAAATAAAAATTACATTACTACGGAAGTAAAGCTGTGTTTTTTACTTTTCAATCTTTTACGCTTAAAGCGCTTATCAGAAGCACAATTCTTTTGACCATTATTTTTGATATAATCCCGTTTCGATCCTCGCGCTGACTGATTCCCGTATGCTTAGGTATGCGTGCGCGTGAGCGGGACAGCTTGAACATGCAAATGAGATTTAATTTAACCTATAATATTCACGAGAATTTCTTCTCAGATTCAATGTTTAACACATCATGCTAGATAGTGCCCGCGACTTCGTGCGCCCAAAAGTGTATCCCGCGGCAATCTTACGTGGTTTTTCATATGACTCTGAAATGAAAATTTCTTTAAAATCTTCTTTAGGCGCCTTGGGCATTTTATGAGATCGGAAAAAGCCATTGAACTCGTCGCGCGCCGCATGCTTATCTGTGCGCTATTGTTTTCACTTCTGTCGGACTCCCGGTGTGCCACAGATTTTTCTATTTTGTTAAATTCTCCAATTTGAGAGCAAGAAAGAGAAAACCTAGTAATTGTGCCGAAACTTTTTACGGTTTTACGATTGAACTTGAAACTTAGTAACGAAAGTACTTTTCCTATAAAATCCCATGGCCTAGACAGTACACAGTAGACAGTCGGAATTCGGTCGATATAATGTATTCTGGTCGGCTGATCGTACCGTTTGCTTACATAATATCGCGTTTACATTCAAACAATTATCTCTTATGTATTGGTTTTACGAATACGAATGTTATTTGTTATCTTTAATTAATGACTCATCCGTAGATGTCCGGTTAAATTTTTAATTAGTTTCTTGGCTCGTAGAACCTTATCTATCCAATACCTGTATTATAAACTTTTTGAAATATCACTGACAATTGCATTGTGACTAAATATCGTCATTAAAATACAAATTATGAGAACACTCCATCTGCCTTTGAATTAGATTCCCGATAGTACATAAAATTATTTTTAAAGTATGTCCTGGTTAGCAATCCAAGAAAAACAATGATGAGTAAATTGAAGGATGCAGTTTGGGTTTTGTACATAAAATCATCATGGCCTAAAAATCATTATAAATTAATTATAAGCCATTAGGCTAGAAAAAGGTTTTTTATTCGACCAGGAAACGAGCAGACGCATCATTTGATGGTAAGCAATTACGCCACAGCCCCCGTGGACACTCGCAACACCAGAGGATTTACACATGTAACTCCTTTGGTGTGGCGAGCTTGCGTTCCTGGTCACGCGATGCGTTGAAAATAGAACTCTGCGGTAATACAATAGAGTTGAAAATCGAAGTGTCGAGTGTCGAGCTGTCATATATTATGATATTGACATTTGACTCGAAACTTGTGTATTCAATTTTTAGCTCTATGGTATTAGCGCAGAGTTAGATTTCCAACGCAACACAACACAGTGCTGTGTATTCTCCACGGCCTTACGGATTCCGGACAGTATAATCCCGGCCTTACAGGATGTTTACCCTACGTACAGTCGTCGAGAACTAGGCGTGCAATATTTAGACCTTATTACTATTGCAGTAAGGTTCAAATGTGGTACATCACAGATGTCCGCGACTTACCCATATAAATACATAAACCGGCCCGCTAATTATAGTTTAACGTCTGCACTTGACTTTTCAAGTAGGTTATAAAGTTACCATTTTGAAAAAATAAGTGTTTGTAATGCTTGATTTTTTTGCAGCTACGTTATAATCGTGCTGTTAACACAGCGGGGTTCCGTAGCTACTTTAAGTATGTTTATTTGTACTTTTTTTTTGTAGAATTGAACTTTATAATTGGGTAGGTAGGTACTTCTTCAAGACGTAAGGAATATCCGCTTTCCTCAAAATCATATAAAACTTAAGAGATTATTTGCACTTAAAAGCATTTTCAAGTAATTTTTGTAAATAAAAAATCTTTAATAGGTACCTACGTTTGACATGATTTCCAAGAATACTAATGATTTTGTATTTCTTTTGGGTTAAATTTTGTAGGTAAAAAAATTATATGAAAATAAACTATACACGGGGAGAAAAATACAAAATCAAAACGATTGCTTACATTTCTTTGAAGAGTTTAATACGAATGAGTATTTCAATACTCTATTATTCTATAATAGACTATATTATCAGAAAGTGTGTTAGTGCCTTTACACACGCGCCGCTGCTCGTTTCACCGCGCGCCGACGCGACGCTGCGGCACAAAATCCATAAGGGTCAGCTCACACCGAAACGATAAGATATGTGACGCTGCGCTGCATTTTTAATATAGCTATTCAAAATTGAACTTTCTTTATTACACAAGAATACACGTGTCATTGCACTGAAGGTACAGACTTCGAATGTCAAACTGTACCGCTCTGCATAGCCCGGCGCCGCTCTTGCAATGAAGCGTGTATCTTCTTGTGTACTGGATTAAATTCAATTTCGAATCACTATTTTAAGAATGCAGCGCCGTGTCGCATATCGTTTCGTATCGGTGTAAATTCCCACTTTCGCAATCTTTGTCAGTAATGTTGTGCAAGTGAGACGATCCTCCTTTATCCTTACCTTTAGGGCATCTGTCTGCGCACGTCCTGGTTTATCTCTTTAAGAAACTAGTCTGCTCGGTACCAAGTAGTATACCTACTCATTTTTATTCTTCTACGCTTTGTTTTATAAATGAATAATAACTAACTATACTAAATCGTGTAATTATAGCAAAAAACCCAACGTTCATTGTTAACGCGTAGGTTCTTTGTTTTAGATTTACAAAAAACAGGTGTGAAATCGTTAATGAAATAATAGTAGTTTCTTAGTTTTAGTTTAATTTGAAATTATTTGATGTAAAAACTTTTAATTCTTACAACAGAATATTCGTTGTTATTATAAAAGACATTTGGTGTTTTTGACCAACTGTTTAAAAAAGTCGCAACCACAAACCAAAATACTATTAGATTGTACAATTTCCCGTAAATCCCGTAATTGTTATCCAGATTCATGATCATATTTTAAAAATGAGTATTCATTGAAATGAGTGAAAATATCACATATGTCGTTGTAATCAAGATGCAATTACGCTTACATCTAACCTAGTTTTATCTTTGGTCGCCGTGGTTAACTGTAAATTTCCAATGTCCTTTGATATTTATTATTTGTTTCATATTAAATTTACACTTACACGATAGTCAGATAGAGAGAACAACATCAAGAATGACTAACAAAATCTATGCTAATATTTGATTATTACAGAGGAAAGATTTGATTGCTTGTTTGTATCGAATAGGCTTCTAAACTACTGGATCGAGTTTGATGGTATTTGGCAAAGATATAGAGTAGATCACAGGGAAAGACATGTGCTACTTTTTATCGTATTCAAAATGTACGGTTTCCGCAAGATTTCCTTTTGCTCGCATGAAGCCGCGGGCAACATTAAGTTAGTATATAAAGGGCGATCGATACTAACAACAAAGTCTCTGCCAAGGTTTCTGCAAAGTTTCTGTCACATTTTATTTACGAAATACGAATCCATTTTTCGCTGAATCACTGCGAAGCCCCATAATCGTATTGCATGCGACGATGGGGCTTACTTTCTCTATAGTTAATTGTGGAATAAAACATTGTTGCGTACTGTATTACGTGTTCGTAAACGTTCCTTGCCGTGAAATTAAGGAGGAAGTTATACATATTCACTTTCTGTGCGACGCTGCACTCCTAGTGAATAGTTGTACGCCTTAGTAGAGCCAACAAAACACTTGTAGCTTCTCTGGTGTTGCGTGTGGGTGACGGGTATAAATTTCCATCAGCTGTCTGCTCGTTTGTCATAAAAACAAAGCATAAAAATCCAGGTAGCTCTAGTGTGCCGTATAAGAAATAGTCAGTAAATCACTCTGAAGCCTGTAATACTTTTATTTATTTTTTATTCCGAAGAATATAAAATATATTCTAGAATCTATAAATTCTTTATATATACTTATAATCTGTTATACTTATAATTAAAGTACGCTCCTTTTCTTATTGACTTTTCTGTTGGTTGTAAGTATAAATAATGTAATATTATATTAAATTCAATATATACTTTTTTATTTATTAACAATATCTCAACTTAGGTTTCACCTATAAAATATGTTCATAATAGTAGAACGAATATAAATGGGAAATAAAAAGATAATACTGGCCAAAAATACGTAAATAGTAAAAAGCCAGCAAAAAAATATATTATACAAAATATTGCCAAGATTGTTAAATATTGTCATAAGGCTGTTAAAGATTATTCTCATGTAGAGCAGACGTTCTAACTTAGATCATTTATCTGACTCTGAAAGCCTTAATTTTACAAAATCTTTACCAAAATAAGAAGCTTGGCCTGGAAGCCCAATTCTCTTGACTATTTTCTATTTAAGTAATCTCGGTTAAGTATCAGTCAATACGCTCACTCATTCGCATACGCGACATATCGTGCGCCCGCAAGCGGGAAAGCCCGAAAATCCAAACGAGATTTAACTAATGATAATAATTACGAGAATTGTCCCCTGGAGTCAGTAACTAACGGCGACTCATAGGCTACTTAAGGCTATGAGCTCCTTATATCACTTAGGCTATTTAAAGGTTAAAGATTTTTAAATAACAGGTTGACACTATTATGGCTAGACACAATGGGGAGCATGTGAGCACTTAAGTATCTTTTAATTTAAGTAGCGAGCGAGTAGTGAGTATTCTGTCATATAACATATATAAAAATACCTCAAATCCGATAAATTAATTCAGTTTCTGCCCTTGTTACCCGTTAATCAAGACCATTTATTACATAGTACATTACATAAAACTGCATATTGTTGAAAGTGAAATTGTCAAAGGGATTGTAAAGTTATATTCAAAGTAAATAAGTATTGATAACACCTCTCACTTATGAAAGTCTCGATTTTGGAGCAGGGTTCTTTAATTATGCAACTTCTTAAAATTCATTAAACAATATTTGGCTCGTGGAGAAGAATTATGTTATATTTTGTTATAAGTGTATGACTGAATTTCTAATATATTATGTCCATCTGGTTTAATTTGTCAGTCAAATTAATGCTTAAACTATATAATTATTATAATTTGCTGGCATCAAATGGAATGCCTAGGCTCATGGTATTACCGATCTGTTGACCTAATAAACAATCGCCGATGTGATGTGTGAATTAAATCTGACATAACATTTGCACGCCCTACATGGGTCAGATTAAGTTGTAAAAAAACAATTACGACACCTATATCACCTTTATTTTGCAAATAAGTGATATTTATTATGAAAATGAAAAAATATAGTACGGACTTTACAAGGGGTATGACGTAAAGTAAGGCCAACGAGACGAGATAAAAAACGTAAATAAACGGACCGCTACTTAGTTGCATTATGAAAGTGAGTTAATATTATATCTGTCCTTATCACTCGTATGCAATAATGACGTCAGTTGGTCGACGACAGCTGTCGTAGCGTGTTTCGTGGTACAGGAAAGCGGCCAGTGCCGCAGTTGTCAACATTTGGTCCGCTAAACAATTGTGAAAAAGTTCATTCCTGTTTGGATTGCGTTCGAAGTGATACATATTTTTTCGTCTCCGTATTTACTTGGTTTTTTGTTGTTATTATTCCGTTTCGGTTAGTTTTATTTTTTAATATTAGGACAATTTTTATAGCAATATTGACAACATGATTGATAATACAATAGATAGTTTTATCATAAACACAGCTGACTCGGACTCTTCCGACGAATCATCTTTGTCTAGTACAGACGACAGCAATTAAAATTCGAACTTTATAATAATTTATTCAAATAAAAATGTTTTGAACCCCTGAAAATTTGTTTACATTCTTTATCTCGTCTGGTTGGCCTTACTTTAGACATCGTATACTTTTTACTAAGAACATCGGTGTTTTTCTGCAACATTCTTCATTCTACCTATCAACATTCCGACTTTCCATCCCAACTTGGTGCGTCCGGAACCATTTGGTTGTATGAAGTGCGGTTCATGCCATATTCGGTGTGTGTATAAATAAACGTTGCGTTTGATCAAGCACCGATCACTGTAACATTAACAAGTTAATGCGCGAAGCAAAACGTAAAAAAAATCGAGCGAGACTTATAGTCCCATATGATGTGTAACATTTTATGAAAATATTAAAAAAAAACACATTGCTTTGTACGATTTTCTAATGTGATCAAAAAAATACGGAAACCATTCCATTGAGCAGTGACAGAAATCAATCTCAAAATTTAAAAATACTGAAATATTTTATTCGAATCTGCCACCGCGCACCTATACGTCAAATCAAATAGCGCGCGCTTCCATGACTTCCTGTTACACACTTCCATCCCATTTCACGAAATCACTCCCACAAATTGCAAGAAAGCGAGAGGAAAGATGTTACAAACCAAAAGTATTTTTAATATTATGTTTACTGTTACTCGCAGTATAAAGTCTTGATTTAAATCACCTTACTATTTATATCTTAATCTGATAAGTGTGGACGTGACTCTGTCTGTTTGTCTTAGCCTACTACTTTTTATCTCAAAAAAATGTACCGTTCCCGTGCGATATACGGATATCCGCGCGAACGACGTAAGGTTCCGTCTAGTAAGACCAAAATGCAAAAGTTTACAATTATATTATAACACACACAATATTATCTGCAAATGATTGGGTTTGTGATTTGAATGAAATTTGGCATACCTAAGTATAGTTCTGAATTTACACATATACTACTTTTATCCCAGAAAAAAATACGAATCCATCGAGGTAGGTACTATGAGGGAATCTTATTCGTAAGCATTGTCTGTTATCATAGTTTGTTCGTATAATGTTGTACTTTAAACGAGACAATCTTGTTTAATATATAATATAATCGGTTTCTCTAAAACGGCTGCAAGAATTACCATTAAATTTAGTATGCAGGGAGTTTTGCGGGAGGAAAATTGATCTAGCTAGTAAGTAGTTTAGGCTCTGGATTAAAACATAGACAACTTTTTATCCCGAAAAAGTACAGTGTTCCTTTGGGATACTGCATTTACGCGGACGGAGCCGCGGGCGATAGCTAGTATTAAATATGAAACAACTCTATAATGATGCCTGGATTGGTTATACGCTACTTTTTATCCCGGAAAATTAACGGTTCCCGTATGCTAGACCTCGTTATATCCTAGTTACTTTAATTAGTAAAAATAAAGATCAGCTGCGAGGTCATAAAACAGTTAAACTATTAGATTTTAACGACGACGGGAAAAAGATTGTTAAAAGAGCTAAGGAGGAGCCATCATATTTATTGCGAATAATGGTTATCATGGAAAAGTGTTTTCTGACGCCTCGTAAAACTTTCTTTAGTTGATTATTATTTTTATCCATCTGTTAAATAATAAAATTCTAGATCTATAGTATTTCTTTGTCGTTATCAAATATATTGTTTTTATCGTAGATAATAAATACCCAGCTAGTAAAACAAGTTTCAATCGCATTTTCTACCATAACATTTTTACCATCTTAAACATTTGGATACTAAAAATGTTATGATAGATTACGTTACGATATTATGTATCGAAAGTACCTAGTTCATAGTAGATAGTAGCCTCCGTGGTTCAGTGGTTGAGAGCTTGGCTCTCGACTCCAAGGTCGTGGGTTCGATTCCCACGTTGGAACAACAAAAATGTTGTTTCCAAGTTTGGTTAGGACAATGCAGGCTGATCACCTGATCGTCTGACAAGAAATATGATCCATGCGTCGTATGGGCATGTAAAAATTAGACCCCTCGCCAATCGTGTCGGTTATCCGTCCCATTAGGTTTCGAGAGTAAAGAATGAGAGGGTAGTCTTGTGCACTGCTCACATACTTGGGCACTACAAAATAACTCCTGCGTAGCTGGCCTGGTTTCAATGAAACCGGCCACCGTTACCGAAATCGGTGTGGATATTATTTTTCTACTTTGGAAAGTTTCATTTAATTATCTTTTAAATACATATTATTATAGTTGGTAACACGGAAGTCAGGCCTATTGTAACCTTCAGGCTTGTTACCCCAGGGCGGGCATAAAACTTATACAACACCGTAAAAGTGCGGTGCATTCTTGTTTTATTACACCTGTGCTGTAAAACCAATACTAATTGGGTTCAATTTAGTTCGCTGATTATACAGGTATACGACAGCTGGTAAGAATTCGAATGTAATGAAAATCGCAAATAAATGTCTTAACGTCATTATTAAAACGCTAGCCCATTCGCGTGACTTCATCTGCGTGGATTATCATTGCTCCCCTGTGGGGTATGTATATCGATATATAAAATGTCTATCTAATCGCAAATAAATGTCTATGTTATGATAACAAACTCAATTGTACCATAAAAGTAGGTAAGTACTAAAAAAATAATAACTACACCAAAACTTAAAATGGACACAAAAAAAAGAAATCTCCCAGGTCATCCCCACCAGGCAGAGTACCTAGAAGGCTCAAAGAGTTTCCTCGCTGAATTGCCATACTTATTCTCTGGGCCAGGTAGGTGCCGGCTCTGGGGTCTCGGGTGGCCTCAATGAGTTTTTTGGAGATTTCTCCGAAAAGTTTGTGCGCACCCAGACCCCATGTACCTAAGGTTTCAACCCCAAACGGATCAAATATGAGGTCCCCACTAAGGTTCTCATATTTGCGCCGCTTGAGGTTTTCCGCCTGATTGGCGGCCGCACCTGCAGAACTCGAGGTGCCCTGGATATGGGACGGAGCAAGTGTATCGACGCAAGTAGCGTCCCATACAAGAGCCCGTCCCACTCTCCAAGGGACCAGGGTCATACCGTCTGGTCTCTTGCCATCGTCGCGCGCCAAACCAGAGGGTTCCAGCACAGCTGGCACTACGGCGGTGACAAGAGCTCGACGGATGAGATCGTTCAGGCAGTGATGAGGAGATGCGGCCGGCGCTTCGTTGACAGGACAGCCCGTGGTGTCCGAGGCTGTCCACATTTGCACCACAAACACAGCGATGGGGGACGACGTGGGGGGTGCCAAGACGCAGGGAAGTGAATAACCGGAAAACTGTTCGATCCAGCAATGTGCCCGTATTGGGTGACGGTAATGCTTGTAGCCATAGGCCCGACTCCCACTTCTCCGCAGCTAAGAGGCGAGCCTGCTCCACAGGACTGGAGGACGTATTAAGAAGATTATTCCGTACCAGTCTGCAGAGTGGCTCGTCCCAGAGCCTTTGGGAAAAAGTATTGTCAGGCAATTCGCTACAAGCACTAGTTACGCTCCAGGCGTCCTTGGCCTCGTCCAGAAAGGTAACTGTATTGGAGTAGGATGGGTGATGTAGTATTTTGGAGATAAGACTATGGTTCGCGTGGACTGAGGACAAGAAGGCCGGAAGCGATATGTCAGAGGGCTTTCGAACACCCAGGCCACCGAACCTAACTGGAAGCTTTGCCTGAGTCCATGCGCGGTCATCGAAATTTGTATTCAAAATAGTGGAGAGCGTTTGTCTTATGGTATCATCCAACTGTTTGAGAAGTTGAGGGAACTTCCACAGTTGACAACACCGTAAGACATATGTCAATTTAGGTACGAAAATGCAAAAACGGATTAGGGTAAAGGCCATGTGACAGTTAATTTGGAGGAGGCGGTCTAAAGTTTCATTAAAATTTTGTAATTTGTTCTCTAAGAAGTCCGGGAGAGATTCGTCTAAAACAGGTGAGCCCAAAAGGAAGAGCGAATCCTTGTCAATGACAGACAGTTGTGGAGCTATTTCTTTAAAGCTGGATATAATCGCGTTTCTATCCCCACAACTGTCTGGCACAAAAAGTTCGCACTTACCTAGGTTCAGCTGCAGACCTATTTTTTGGGACTCGCGGATCAGAGTGCGGAAGTCTGATAGTACAGTGGGTGCATCGCTTCCAAGGGTCCCATCATCCAAATACCAAACATTAAATTTTGAATTTAGAAGCTCGATGACCGGGTGTATAGCAAGGCTGAATATTGCTGGACCTAGAGGGTCGCCCTGTTGGCAGCCCACTTCGGATGAGATGAGGTGGTCTTTGTAAACTGATGGGTGGGTGGGGTCGTTGTAACACTGGAGCATAAATGGTAAAATTGCAGGTGCTTTAGATTTAATTTGGGCCAACAAGGCGCCTCGGTCAACTGAGTTGAAAGCGTTTTTGATATCAACCTTCAGAAACACATCATCGCCTTGATTGTGGATAGCTGTCCTGAAAGAGTGAACGGCGGCCTCACAACCTCCTTTGCAGGCAAAACCGAGCTGTTTTGGCTGGAAGTATGACGCGAGGGAAGTTACCGATTTGCAAGCTAGTTTGGCTGTAAGGCGCCGGTATGTGGAGCCGACAGCAATCTGACGAATGCCACCATCTCTCTTCCTCAAGGCGCAGAGGTTAGCTCCATACAGAATGTCTACGATATCTGATGCGACCCCTCCACGTAGCATCAGGTTGCACAGATTCGTAAGTTCATGCAGGAGCTTCTCGCCGGCCTCCCCGCAGCAACCGCTGGTAAGGTCCTTCAGATGCTGAGGGGTGAGACCGTCGAGGCCGCCAGCTGAACCCGGAAGAAAGGACATGATGGCTCCGCGTACTTTGTCTGTCGACGTTTGTAATGGTGGTAATGCGTCATCAGAAACTGTGAATGGATTGGATTGTGATGGATGTTTGTTTTCCAGGGCGATGAGGGTTTCTGGGCAGTCGGGGGCGACCGTGTCATTGGAAAACAGGAGCCGCGCCGCCTTAATGTCTCCCTCACTTATTTTATTTTCCACAGTTTTCACGATGTTATGTTTGACCGTGGAATGTGAAGAAAAATTATTTGGGTTGAGGTTAAAGTCCGAAACACAATTCTTTTTGATTCTTGAAGTGAGGGAGGCATTTTTGAGCGGATCTCTAGTGATATGCAGAAAACGGTAGGGAAAGGTGAGTAGATTTTCCCAGGCTTGCCTCGAGTTCTCCAGCACTGTGTGGCGTATCGTCTCGGCAAGCTTCTGGGCTACAGTCACTCTGGCACCCCTAGGGATCCGTCTTAGAACTGGTATAAAACGTTTAAATTTGGATATTTCTTGCCAGAAATTTGTTTCATAAATTGGGTTCGGAAGTGAATTGGTTATTGGGGGAATGAGTGTTAGAAGCTGTTTGTGGCATTTGCCTACGTGGATGTTCAAACCCCGCTGGCTTTTAAAATATCGGGAACAGTGGGAGCATTGCAACAGATTTCCAAAGGACACGGTCGAAATATTAGAGGTCCCTGCATCCTGGCTGCTTGTCATAGGTTGAAAAAGATAAACTATAAACGATAACTTATATAATAGAATAAACTATAGACAAAAATTAAAAAAATGCTTAACTAATATAAAAAAACCTTGAACCTCTTGGGGTGCAAACTGCTAAAATATAATATCCTCCTTCTAATAGTGCTTGTTTGGTCATTCACCTTGATAGCTCCGATCGCAAGTTCCAGTCCAACAAGGTGTAACTAGGAACCGTTGTTGGTTACTGAGCTAGGGCTGTCCTAGTCCATTCACTACTCCAACCGCGTACATCGATCTTATGGTGTCCAACAAAACATCCAGTGTGTATTTGGGGTGTAAGTAGGAAACACCGTTTACTCAACTTGGGCCGTTCCAAGCCATTCACTGCTCCATAGTAATCCGGTCGGTAAAATAAGTCGGGGTCCAGGCGTTGGCAAATCTTGAAAATTACTCGTAGAATTTTCTGAGGTGTTCCAAACGTAATTGGTATTGTTTTATGCAAGTATAACGCAATAAATATTAAGAAATAATTTAAAAATTTCGAGACATATTGTTGTTATTATTAGTGTTGTTATTATTACATATTACTGTTGCTGCTATTATATATTTTAGATTGCTACAATGTAATACGCATTGAGTCGTTGAAGTCTTTTGTATCAACATTCGGTGCGTAGTAACTAGACGTTGAGCTCTCTACTTCGCATAATAAAACCTGAATGTTCTACGGGAACTGTGCATTTTTATAGGATAAAAAATAGCTCGACGTTAACCCAGGCTATCAACCACCTAAGTGCCAACTTAGTTTTAAATCAGTTCAGTGACTTCTGTGTGAAATAGTTGCAATCATCTTTGTTAGCTAAGACTGTACTTAGCCAAATTCCCCAGAGCCAACAAATTAAGCAACTATTTAAAACAGACACGTACTTGAGCAAATATAATCATTTCATACCGTCATCCGCCGAGTATATAATAAAATATTTGCATACACAAGCTAATAAACCCATTTCACACATCAGTATGCGCACGAGCATAATATAATTTATTTTTATGTCTCGCACCTTCGCAGGAATCCGTATGTCGCTCGGGAACGCAATCCACGATTCCCAAGGTGTAATCTGTGGCTGTACCAAATTTCATCAAATACCCATTCAGTAGTTACGTTTGTGCAAACGTTGCGAAACAGACATTCATAGATTATAATAACATCATGGGAGATTTACATGGATCGATTTTCGCTGCATGATCAACCCATGTAAATACCGCATTAGCAATAATTATTAAAAGTAATAATAGTACGGATTTGTTTTCACAATTCATTCATGTTAATAAATCCATTTTATATTGTATAGCATATTTTATAAGCATTGCAAGAGCCTAATATAATAATTCATTTTTATGTCTCATTCATGGAGATGTCTCCGCGTAAAGTTTTCAGTAGTCTAGTCACGTTGGAGGAATGTAAAGGATAGTAAAAGTGTTAATAATTGTTAATTTTATTGTTTCATTTATTTAGTCTCATTGATTTTGTTTTTAATTTTCATCATTTACCTATATAGGTTACTGGCACATTGTTTTTAATATTAATAATATTGTTTTATTTTTAAATGTTTTAAATTTAGCATACTAATGTAAAATTTTTTCACTAAAAATTCTTGTCTTATATTGAACACATTCATTTTTGTAAATCATTCAACTTAACTAAAATTAAAGAAACAATATTATTATTTGAGATCTTCTGAAACTTTAATGAGCCCAAATATATCTTCTGTCCTGAACAAAAAGGATATAATAAGAACACCTAGAACAACAACAATAAAACAAACAGTCTTTTCATCCATACTATATCTATACTAATATTATAAAGAGGGGGAATTTATTTGTTTGTATGTTTGTTTGCTTGAAACTACTGGGCCAATATTTATAAAATTTGGTACAGATATAGCATATACCACGAGGCCACATAAGCTGCTTTTTATCTCGGCATTGCGCGCACGAAGCCGCGGGCAGCATCTAGTAATACCTAACTACTTTAGTAACCTTTATATAGAGGAAAGATTTTATTTGTTTGCATTGAATAGGCTAGAATAGGTACATTTTTTGCGCGCACGAAGACGCAGGCAACATCAAATGTGGTGCTGTAGATTTTTGGTACTTTGTTACATTGTTCATAATAATGACTTCAACTATCGTAGGTTTTTGGATATATTTTGAGATACCTACGTTAAAATTTATAGATATTTATTAAAACTGATATTAAGAATTTTCTTTTATACTTACACAGTTAGTTGCGTTCGTTTAGCCTATATTCCTATTTTTAACCTAGTTCCAAAAAAAGGAGGTGGTTATACGTTTGGCTGTGTATATATATATAATTTTTTTTGTATGTTCAATGATAACTCCGCCGTCTGTAGACCGATTTTCAACATTCTTTTCTTAATTTAAAGGGTTTAATCCGTAGTTGGTCCCGTTTTCACAAAATTGGTGACCTAATAATGGGATCCATGAGGAATCGAGGGAACTCCTCAAAATTGATATGGTGGATACAAATATGGTGAATTCAACTTTTTCTGAAGTAGTCCAAGCATATGCTACCAAAAAGTAAGATTTTGCTCCAAGGTATATCCTGGATCCAAAAGTACTGAACAGAACTCCTGACTCCTTATAGATACATGTTTGGGGATTTCGGCGTTGTTTAAAGAACTGAAAGCATATGCCACTATGTCAATTAGAGTAATCGTAATCATCACCACCATACATGATCAGATTATGATTATATAAAAGGTACTTCTCATAGTATTTTACACCGTCACGAATATCTTTGAACATTAATCTGCCGTTTATGGGCATATTTGTAAAATTCTTTTGTTGTAAAGAGTGTAATTCGAAATTGGTCCTTTAGTCACTAAAGTGGAAACCTGATGATGGAATCCATGAGGAATCGAGGGAACACCTCGATATTTATATGAACACATAGTGATTTTGACTTTTTCTGAAGTAACACAAGCATATGCTACCAAAAATAAGATTTTGCACCAAGGTATACCCTGGATCCAAAATCACTAAACAGAACTCCTCAGTCTTTAAAGATACGCGTTTGGCAATTTCGGCATTGTTTAAAGAACTGCATACATATGCCACTATAAAACTTACAGTAATATTTATCATTATCATATTATTTACAATACCTAATGGAAGTTTCTATCGATCATTTATTTTAAACGTTCTTAAAAAGTGTTAATAATAATTTAACAAATATCATTAAAAAGGGAAATATTACTATTTTTAAACAAAAATTAAACCACAATTAAAGCACAAAATAGCATTAACTTGAGAAAAGAATGACTTCAAAATTATGAATATTGAGTAGAGAAATAGTTAAAATTGTAGCCAAATATAAAAGTGTAGCGGGCTACGACCTCTTGATTTGTATGTTCTTCTTGTGCCTGAGTGGTGATGATAATACAGCAACAATTCTTATATTCTCCTTTATTGGTGCTTAACACTGAACACATATTACATAATATGAGGTGTGCCTAACACAATAATATACGTCTACACTATTTATAGCCTTTTGACCAACTAAAATAAACTATAATAAACTAAATAGGCTTTACTTCATGACATCTGTCAATGTCAAAAAGGACATTGACACTTACTTTTGTCAATATGCAACAAAAAGAAGAATTATTTAGAAAATAATTATTATTTCATGCTTTTTGTGCATTTACTTTGGAAGTCGGTTTAATTACTTTAACATATTCAATTTTATATCACGCAAAATGTATACATACAGAATACAGAATTTCGTGTACGAAAATGTTAATAGCGTGCATGTAGAGACAGCAGAAAAAATCATTCTGTTCGATTGTAATTTCCAAGACACGAAAATCATAGTGAACAGAATATTGAATCAAGTTTTCATCCACGATGTTTCCGACACGCAAATAAATGATTTGTAGATACGTAGTAGGTGTGAGAGAATTAATTATTTTATTAGCAATGCGTTAGTGTTCATATTAACAATAACTAGAGGGTCACCCTGTGGTCAGAATTCGCCTATGATAATTCATAATATAATTTTTAAGCTAGAACGTTATATGAATTCTTTTGCCTCTTAGATAGCAAAAAAATAACAAAAAAATGACAACTGTGACAGATTGACATACTGCAAACTCACGCTAGTGTGTGTCAATAATCTGAGGTAGTGTGTGTGGTTGTTATTTTTATTAATTTTATGTATTTCTAAGCATTATTATATTTATAAACATTAGCTTTCTGCACACTTTTCTTCACATAAACTTTAATTTATCGGTCAAAATTCATACTCCTCCAGTTGCAGTATTCTCGTAAAACTGTACTGAAAGTTTTTTATTCACGTATTAATATATAATAATTATTTAAATTATATTGGTCGCATCCGGTCACAAAACGGAAATGGAACTTAAGTGCGCCATCTGTCAAAAACTAGTTTGGCATGCTTTGATAAGTTGGAGCGTGTCGGAGTGGGAGAGGGCGTGGGAGTGTTAGAGTGAGCCTGATCGTAGAGAATGTCTGATCGTAGTCCAATTTTACCTCACGACTCATTATACTCTTCCATCCAATTTAATCTAAACATGAACAAAAATATGAAAATTGACGTGTATTTCTTTATATTTTGTGGAGACATTTTGGGGACATGAGGCTGGGACTATTGCCTGGAATCCTTAAGGCCGGGGAAAATTTAGTACACTTAAAATAGAACTATGGACAATAGAGTTGATGATCGAACACATGAGTTTCGAGTTATCAGATTTGAAATGTCAATACATTTGACTCGATACTTGTGTGTTATATTTTCAACTCTATTAGCACAGAGTTCTATTTTCAGCGCACTGACGTGACAAACTTAGATACGTTCTTGTATGTTTAGGTAAATCAATAATGAATAATTAAATTTGTGTATTTTAAATAGTTAGTACCGGGGTAACCGAGCTTCGCTCGGAGCTCTAGTAGATAAGAAAATGTATAAAAATATTTTACCGGGTTTTTTTTTCGAAAACTGAACCGAACATTCCGAACTTCTGAACAACACAAAAATTAACCAAACTGCCAATCGGACTGACAGTCGTAATAATTGATATATTGTTGCACGACGAAAGAAAAAACATTTAAAAATTAGCAGTGATAAAACCTAGCTAGACTGATTTGTCTCCCCTAAAACTCCCCACATACTAAATGTCATGTAAATACTTGCAGCCGTTGCCGAGATTACGATAATACATATACAAGATTGTCTCGTACTTATACTCGTATACTTAAAAAAGTATATGGCTTCTTATGCATTACCTCCATTGCCGTGATACAACATAATTCAGTAATTACTCTATTAAATATAATTATTCTTGCATGTCTGTGAATAATATAATGTCATATCGTTTGCCGTTTTATGTACAGGCTGTTTACGTACAAATTACCAGTGTTTCATATTACTTAGTCAAATAAGTAGTTTTAATTACTCATGTGGCGCTAAAAACTATATAATTTCTACACATTTATAGCGCCATAAGTTTTTACAGCTTACATTAAAATAAATATAGTATATTTTAATGAAATATAGCATCTCGAAAATTATACTTGCAACAACTATTGAACTGATAATTTAGCGAATAACCTTTTTTGGATCTTTTTTATGCTAACCATACATCTATCTAAGCTCTTTTGTTTTTGCCACTGTAACGGTAACAAAGCCAAACAATTAGGCACTTAAGCTTTATTTAACACAAACAACTAAATAATATTTGTCAAACACTCGAGACTTTTGTATTTTTTGATGACAATGATAAAGAGTCTCTTGAGTTTTTAGACTCATAAGATAAAGTCCTTAAAAAAGTTTTGGCACGTTTTATATAAATATGTTATTTGTAAAGAATACATTTTGCGGATTGCCACTCATATTTTTTTCTATTACATTCACATATTAAACAAAACAGCAAAGTGACTTAATGATGACCAATCGATTTTTGGTTTCATTAACCATGCAATCATCACCAGCATTACTATAGTTTACAGTATGCACTAATGCTGTCTCTCAAACTAAACCAATATCATGTTGGATTATTAAATTATTAGCAGAATCTACGTCCGACGCAGCAAAATAATTGTTCTTGGCGGCGAGTCACTATTTTAGAATTAGGCACTAGTTTTTTTTACTTATGTACTAGATAGGAACTTTAATTTATTTTAATTTTTATGTTGTTTAACAAACAGTTTGGGAGTCGAAACGAATTTGTTTCTGAAATTGAGATTTCGTTGGAGAAAGTCTCTGATATGGGGTAAACTTAACTTAGTACAATTCAACCCCTCTAAGACGCGAGCTTGCACGTTCATCGCTAAAAAGTTACCGATGGTCGTATGTCCTCGTTTTGAAAGCACCCCCATAACTGTCTCTTCCAACATTGGAATACTTGGCGTTAACATATCGAGCGAGGTCCAGTTCCGATATAATCTAGAGGGTAAGGCCAAGTTAGCCTCCAAGAAGCTTGGTGTTTTGAACAGGTCGAAGCAATATTTCAGTCCGTTCCAACGCCTACAACTCTATAAGGCGCAGGTTCGGCCTCACATGGAATACTGTTCTCATCTCTGGGCACGGGCGCCAAAGTACCAGCTTCTCCCTCTGGATCGTATCCAACGAAGGGCCGCTAGAATTATCGACTGCCATTGTGTTTCAAACAGGCTTGACCCCTTAGAACTACGTTGAGATGTAGCATCGCTTTTCATCCTCTATCGGTTATATTACGGGGAGTGCTCTGAGGAATTGTTCGGACTTATACCTGGTCCAATTTTTCGCCACCGTTCCAAGCGACAAAATATTTATCATCCTCATCATCTTGATAAGTGACAGTCCTCCACCGTGCGCTTTAACCGAAGCTCTGCCGCGCACAGTAAAACTCTGGAATGATCTGTCGCCAGCGGTATATCCGGACTATTACGACCTGCAAACCTTTAAAAAAAGGGAGCGTATTTCCTCCTAAAAGGCCGGCAACGCCCTTGCAACTCCTCTGATGTTGCGGGTGTCCAAGCTAAACGTAAAGTTTAGCTGTCAGTTAATGTGGGTTAAGTGTGATTGATCATATTTTGACAAATAGAAATTTTGAAGTTTGATGTGTTTGTTTCGGGTTTCTATTAACTTATTGTGGCGATATTATTATTAACAATGCCGTGACCAAGACGATCGAATAGATAGACAGACAGACGGACGGACATAGCGAAACTATAAGGGTTCCTTCAAGTATTACGGAATCCTAAAAATGGGTTGCAGTTCCAATGTCTCGCTACAACTCGAGAACGGCTGGACTGATTTGGCTAATTTTGGTCTTGAAATAATTGTGGAAGTTCAGGGAAGGTTTAAACGGAGAGAAATATTGGAAAAATTACGGAGAAAATACTGTAGATGTAGGTGTAGGTTGTAGGTGTAGATGTTGGAGTATTGGAGTATACAACCTATTGTAGGTGTATGTATAGTTTTTTTATTTATTCCAGTTCATAGTTGAGACAGAACAACGTGTGTCGGGACAGCTAGTTAATTATATAACCCACTGAAATAAATAGTATTACGTAATAGGTATGCATTCTAGGATTATTGTAGGAAACACACATACACTTCCTCACAATGTCGTGATTAGTAAACATTAATTACGTATGTATCGGTCGTAGATTGTTCTATGTTAACAAAAAAAAACGAGCAAACGCTGCCTAATGGAAAGTGAATTATGCCGTTATGTTAATTTATTAATTAGTATATAAGATACGACTTAATAAAGCGTTGATAAGTTATACATAAGAAGACTATTTACTGGTAGATAATAATGTAAATGCTTGTGTGAATTATTATCAATACCTATATTAATGTACAGTTTATATTAAGTTTTTTTTTGTATATACTTTAATTATTTCTACATTAGCCCCCTTATTAAAAAAAATTACACAACGGTTAACTTAAACAACGTTGCTGTCTATGTCTGTTAAGTGACTTTTCCAACGCATCAGACAAAGACAGCAACGTTGTTTAAGTTATCCATTGTGTAAATCTTTTTATTAGTAAGGGGGTTAAACTATTTCTAGTGCCAGTGTTGATTTTTTTTCTCAATGAATTGAACCAGGAAACTAACAGACGGATTGCCTGGCGGGAGCGATTACCGCCACCCATGGACACTCGCAAAACCAGAGGAGTTACAAGTGTAACTCCTCTTAAAATCCTCAACCCCCCTTGGGCCTCCGGTAACCTCACTCACTCGGCGAAACATAACGCAAGCGTTATTTCACGCTGGGTTTCTGTGAGACCGTGGTATTAACCCAGTCGAGCGGGCACATTCTTGCCGAAGCGTGGCTCTCCCATGTAAATATGTTGTAAGTTGTAAAATTGCTGAAATGCATAGATACAGTTTAATTTAAAACATTAGTAGGAACTCCGGAATGGAACTTTGTTCGCAGAGTCTACTTCCTAGGGATGCTGGGCGGGGCGAACCCCGACACCGGAGCAAACGCGCGTCGAGTTTTGCAACCTGCATGATGTTGTGGGACCTTGCACAGTCTTGCTGTCATTGTTGCTTGTGTGGTGGTGGTGTTTGCACGATCTTGTTTGTGAGTGCACGCATAAGGGAGGATTTGCTTGCAGGTTGCGAGTATTTTTTCGCAAGATATTGCTAGATATGTTATTAATTAAATTGTATGCTATGGATTTCCGCCAAGTAACGCCTGATACAAATCTATCTGATACATTAACTATATTGATATTTTCGCTTCCACATAACATTTATCATTACATATTATAATAGTGAGTCTAATTGGCCATCAGGCCGTCAGCGTATATGAAAAACAAAGTCAATGATGTTCCACCGTCGTACTCTTGTAGATTGCATTCAGAAGGTATCGCCGCGGGCTAGCGTTTACTCGTTACAATTACACATAATTTTCAAACATAAAAACAACACGGTAATGGCGTGGTACAAGTTATTTGATATTTAAATTTTAAATTGATTCTGTAGAAAAATCTCTCCGCTCTATTCTATATAAAAGTTTGCATATGAACGAGAAAGATTAAAATGAGTACAGTGCAATAGATTGTAAAATAAAAAGTGTTCTATTATCCCTTGCACAATGCAAGAATCACTCGGCGGATTCGCCTTAATTCGTGTGTCATTTAAAGAATAATAGTATTCTCGAATAGGTTGGTTACCTCAAGATATTTTCTGAACGACGTCCGTAACTCGTAAGGCTGCAACTATATGATCCGGAATCTGGCAGGTCCGAGAAAATTAAGAGCACTCAAAACAGAAATCTGTGCTAATACAATAGAGTTGAAAATTGAAATGTCGAGTGTCGAGCTATAATATGACAACCTTAATTTTTTTTGAGGAAATTCTCTTCGACAGGCCAAGCGTTTTACCATGAAGTCATGGACGTTAAAGTTGCTGCAACTTTTATACAACACGCATAAACTTAAAATCAACGCAACTAAAATATTATTCAATTCTAAAACGACCAATAAAAATATATAATAGGCGTATGATAACATTATTATCCAGGACCAGCTCACGGTCTTTATGCCTAGGTCTATCCTCTAATCTTATATGATTATAAAGCGGTAGGATGTGCCTCAGGCCTTCGTTCAGGATTCACATTACTTTCACCTAACAGGCGTACCATTTTTTTACGCCAATTAATTCTATGTAAAGGCTGCTTGTATTTCTACCTTATCAAAGGGTTAAGTTGGTTTATAAAAAAATTGCACGAGTTTACTGTAGTGTCACAAAACAGGATTTCTGCATTTCAGCCCGTATATTTTAAAAGAGCTATTTAATAATAGCTTTTTTAAAATATACAGGCTACTCATTTTACATAAAAAATTAACAATATCAGTAGCAGCTTCCTACTTACAACTTGTGAAGAAAGCTGTGATAACTTGTTTAACGTCTAACTCAAGAATTTTCTGTGGACGAATTTTCATAAGTAGATTCCAAGACTTTTTCCATACTTAATTATGATTTATGTATAAGTTTTAGATAAAGCTTTGATATACTGGAACAACAGCTTTATTTAATTAAATGTATTGGAAGCTATTAACATTATGTTTGTTATGCTTGTGTTAAATGATAATTGTTAAGATTTATCTATTCAGCTCGTGTTGGTCAGTTGGTCACAGGAATGATATAGTATAGTTAACGATTATTTCTACTAAAATAAGATGAAGATTTTATGTTTTGTTTGCTTATGTTTTTGTTTGAAAAAAAAAGTCAAGATGATTGATTTTTATTTGGAAGAACGTGTGAAAAGAAGAAAGCTAATATGTTTGTAAATAATGCTTAAGAAATACATCAAATTCATAAAAAAAAACAACAACACCGTACACACGCTACCGTGCGTTTAATAGATGCAATTCTGTTGCACGTTGATGTTTGTCAATCTGTCACAACATTTTTGGAACGAAGTTCCTTATCGCGCGTTGCGAAAGGGGGCTAGACGGAAAAAAATAAGACTAAAAGTTGTAACGACACTTTTTGCTATAGTTGTAAGCAGTGCGGCGTGCGCGTATTTATCTGTCTCTCTCTCTCTCTCTCTCAATTATTACTAAAATTGAGCCTACTGATTAAGTTTAAGTAAAAAATATTATTATAACTTAAAAAGAAATTGTTACAATTCCTAACACTAATTAATCGAAAGGAACTTCGTTCCATCCGGGTGTCCCTTGACAACTCTCAAGTTTTTTTTTCTATCTAAGAGACAAAGAAAATACATAAATTGTTATGGGCATATTTGGACCACAGGGCGAACCCTCTAGTAAAGAAAAATGACATCAAGAGACCGCCCCCTGTTTTGACTTTCGATAGTTCAATTATATTAAAATCATACATTTGACAACTTTGTTGTTAAAAATCGGACCGCCGCGGAATAATTCTAGACTCCTAGATAATGAGGGCTCGGCGGTTACGCATCGGGGACTGCGAATAATTGCGGTTGGGCTTATGATCAGGGCTATCAAACTCGACTTTTATGTTTTACAGCCTGTCCACATGTCGATTATCCATGTCACGTCGTCATCAAAGTGAAACGGCGCGATGCCGCGTCGTGCTCGTTGTGCGGCAACGTCGCTGCAGAATGGTAAAGAATGTACCGGAATTTTACAAGGCACGGCGATACCCCGTCGTGACGTGCATTTTCATGGCGACGTGAATTTGCACGTTATGTGACGTTACGTCACGTTGACGACGTCTTGACGTGGACATGGGGACAGATCCTACGTTTTGAAATTTATTTTGTAAAATAACAGGCTAAATTAAACAGCGAACTTTGAGTAGATATTAATACATACAAAAAAAATTTTTAGTATACCCATTTTTTAATAAATCACTGTACTCTTGTTGGAAAAATTGGTACTCATATGCATGTTAAGTAAGCATTTGAATATAAGTAATATGAGTATTTATTTCCATACAAATGTTTTGATATTTATTCCCAAATGTGTAGGCTTTGCAACAAGTAGGCAGCCCTAGTTACATTAAGAATTTTTTCATGGCTTTCTAAGGAAATGCTCCAGTTCACACATTACAAGGCTTTTTTTGGTTATATTTTTTAAATATTTTTTTCTATGGCTGGTAATTTCATGTCCCATTTATTTATTTAATTGAAGTGACTTATGGATCCATTGTAAGACTCCCCAATTTTTGTTATGCCTTGCTTAGGTAGGTTTGTTTCATGTTCTTAATACTAAAAAATCATGTATGAAACCTAGCCTTTATTTTAAAGTACCTATTCGAAGATACCCTACACGGTGAAGTAGAATGAAAAAAATTATCCCCACTTCATCTGTACGGGGAGCCACCTCCAAAATACAAAATTATAATTATTTACTTTATGATGCCAAAAACAAGTGTAAACTTTATTTCGTCTACTCATAATTACCGAGGTTAGCAAAGGAGGACGAACAGTATGGACAGAGCGAAATTATAAAGGGCTCCTTGTAGTTTCTACGGAACCCTAAAAACGAGTTTACTAGACTTAAAAAGACGCTGAGCAAGTTTTACTCTCTAATCAAAAGTTAATTAAGTTTTTTAATGCCAAAACCATAAGCGATTTAATTTGTTAGTGTTAATTATATGTGAATAAATTCAAAACAAACATTTATATGAATTTAAAATGTAGTATACTTGATATTATTTTTTTAGGCTTTTTGGAAATATATGTTTTATAACAAATCTTTTAATATGCAATAAAATACCTAATATTTAATTTAATTTTAATTTATAGATTTCAAAATTAGGCGAAATCTTTGTTATATAATACTTTTTCTTAAAAAAATGTTTTGTTTTTATATTACTAGCATTTTATTTAATCTTGATTTACTTACTTAGTATCTTACCTCCAAACAGAAAGTTATTGTAAAACTAAAAGTTAAAGCTAATTTTATTTTGATACACTTAGACCCACTAGCGCAGATCTGGGTAAAAGTTAACCCTGCAGGCTTAGCATGCGCACCCTAGAAAAATATAGATTAAAGAAACATCAATACCATTCGGAGCAAAATATTCCTATTGTAAGGCAGCAAGGTCGATGCATCGTCGATATGGGAAACATCATTTCTTTTCTTCCCGAGTATGAATGGTCACTCACAAAATGGTCTCTTTTGACAGATAAAGTAGAAAGGTTTTCTTAATTCAATGTCAAATAGTCTTACAATAATGTCAACTACTCCACATCATGGCGGTCCAAGACAAATAGTTTCTTTACGTTCAGTCATTTACTTGAAAATTTGATCATTTTTGATAGAAGATTTCCCGGCAGCCATTTAAAAAATATGGCTATTTAGAACTATTGACTTCTATTGACGACCTAGTTACCATGGATTAAGAGCTATTTTGCAGAGAATTGTTTTGGATAGAATATTTCTTCTTTAAAATTATTTCTTCGGATCACCATCCTAAGCCCGCTGGGTTCAAATATCGTGTCTTCTCTTTCATAATTACGAGGAACAAGAGAGACAACATGATATTTAACCCCGGGTTAACTTTAATCCAGATCTACGCAAGTGGGCCATACTTATCAAGTAAATGTATGCAATGTACCTCTGTGTTTACCTACATCCTATCACCTACCTACTTCCTACATACTTACCTACATCCTACATACTCACAAGGAGTGATTATTGTTGTTACCTATTAAAAAGTACATTTACGTGATACTTGCATTTTATCAGCTCCATTACGATACAGTTCTACCTCAGGCGCCCTTGCAATCTTCAGCAAGATTTTACCTGCCACTTGTGATTGACAGACGAACTGACCAGTGAACAAGTAGCAGATAACACTAATAATGTAGAGGTGTAAATTGAAACACGAGTTTTTAAATAAATGTTTCGATAAGGCCTGAAACAAAGTACACCAAACCCACGATTCTAATATCTTTGGGAGATCATCGGTTTTTATAAGTGCGTCGTCTGTCATTTTCATAGAAAAATTCCGCCTTGTGCGTGTTAGTTAAACGCACAAATTATGGTTGCGTAGTCAAAATATTACTCCGTTATTTTTGTACGAAGTTTTCCAAGTAATTAATAAAATAAATAAATAAAATCAAGTAAATGCATTCTACAATATATAAAGAGCTCCGTGGCCTAGTGGGTAGGCCGTTTGATTCGCACTCGAGAGAGTGCAGGTTCGATTCCCAAGTTGTGGACGAGACTTTTTCAGATCTCAAGTACATTATGCGGACACTCTAACGGTGAAGGAAAACATCGTGAGGAAACCCGCACATGGTTGGTCCCAGACGTATTGACCGGTCATTCCTATGGACTAGGCTGACTATGTTGTGAGAATGCCGTATACGACATTTAAAAACCAACTGTCCCAGGCACTACAGTATTTCAAGTGTGGTTACTTCGCACGGAGAATACTGTATAAATCATCCAATAACGGATAAAAAGGCCTAAGTATTTTACAAGATACACCTCTATAACTCCGGAACTAACAAAGTTATCTAAGCCGTTATAGTTTTTCTTCATATCTCGCAAACGGATACCTAAATAAGGAAATCGCCTTAGCAACCACTCAATGTTTTTATATACCTATTTAATGATACTCTGTGTTCCTGAGTCATATATGTGTATTAAAATATAATGTTTATAATAGGATAAAAGTATTAAATATACTTCTCGTTATCTTATGGTCCCCTTCAAGAACCTTCAACACAAGTTCTTCGGATACTCACCAAGGGACCAGATTGACGTTGACAGACAGACGTTGATATTATATGTGCCATATAATATCAACGTCTATGGAATTTTTCAACTCTCATTAAAAGTAACTTTTAGATGTACAATAAACTACTATCCAATTTATTTAGTAATAAGCCATTGTTAATTCTCGTATTTTCTGTTTCAGATTGAGAGATAGCGAACCGGCGCAAGTGAGTAAGTACATTTCATGCACATTTTATACGATTTGATGCTATGCGATTAGGGCGTTCTTTCCCATACTATTGACCTAGTTCTCGTGTTAAAGGTACGTATGAGTTATGAGTTATGACCAACAAAGCGATCTCCAGAAATGGGCGCAAAATTATATTTCCACACTAGATGTTGCCTGCAACTAATTTCTCTTGGGAACCGTACCATATGACCGCGAGATAAGGAGCTATATCCAGTATCCTATTTCAAGGTCAAGTCATCCATTCGGGGGTTTAGGCATGAATGCGCAACAAACAGGCAGACAGAGCTACTGTCATATTGGTAAGGATTTTATTAAAATGGAAGAATCGAACTTCTAAAATTAATTATAATATATGGTAAACATGTTATGAAATATAAATATTAAACTTACAAATGTATATTTATTAGAATATCCAGCTAAAGTTTTGAGGAAGTAATGAAAGATATATAATAAATAGTAACTATTTTGTCAGTGTGTAAACATTACAATTTATCTATATATAAGTTTTGGTAAAATCAATTACGGATATTTGGGGCATATGATCTACTGCTTAAGTAAAGACGTTTAAGTAAATCTGATTTTATTTAGTACCTACGTATATTGTATTTTATTCTAAATTTTTAAATTATTTTTCTGCCTAAATGTCTTTACATAGGCAGTAGATCATATTATACCCAAAATATCTGTAATTGATTTTACCAAACCTATATTTTATCCAGGAAACAATATCGATTGATATTATATTTAAATTAAATATACTTACATATTGAAAAATTCAGTAGGTATCTGAAATAATAAATCGATGTTCAAGTAGATAACAATTGTTTTGCAATAGTTTAACAGCACATTAATGTGCTGTTAAACTATTAAACCTTAAGGTTTCACAATCTTTTACTGATTGTTGGATAGCTAATTCGGAAGTTTTGTCGCTCCTTACTTTATATCGAGCGACGGAGACAAAACATGCAAATAATCAATCTGACACTATATCCGTAGATTCTGAAACAGACCCATAATATAGTGTGTACATGACAGATATGTTTTGTTTAAAAATATGTTAACAGAACCTGAAGACTCTCCCCCTTACTAATAAAAAGATTTACACAATGGATAACTTAAACAACGTTTCTGTCTTTGTCTGTTAAGTTACTTTTCCAACGCATCAAAAAAGACAGCAACGTTGTTTAAGTTATCCGTTGTGTAAATCTTTTTATTAGTAAGGGGGTATTAGTTTATCCGTGCATTTTCTTTTTATTTTGGTTAAAAATACACACCAATTGGGTATTTGACAACATGTATTAATTTAGGTTTTTTTTATTACATTCAGCAAGAATGAGGTTACTTTAAGGTAACTTGATAAAAGTTAAAAAAAAAAAAAGATTCTAGTTGAAATTTTTAACAAGGTGCTTTTCAAAGTTACAAAAAAGTTGGATTTTTTTTTTCATTATTAGTGTAAAATGCCTACATAACGGCGTGTTCACAGCACTCACAAAATAGTTAAAAACAATCCAAAGTTTCTCTAAAAATATTGATTTCAGTATACTATTGCTCTTGCAAACTTTCTTATTTTGCAGAGCACAATTAATTAATGCAATAAAATAAAAATACAGTCAAGTACCTACTCAATTGTTCTCTTTATACATTCATACTATCATTATGTACATACTTCCGTTTTTAATACTAAACGCTGTAACAGCCTGTAACATTCAATTCCATAAGCGATAGGCGTGTTCGTTTGATGAATGAACGATTGGGAACGTTTTTTTTCGACCATTAACCATCTCGCGTGTAAATATTAACACAGATTTGACTTACAAATTGATTTTGTAATTTATGTTGTGTGATTATGTTTCGTGCACTCTACATAAATGTGTGTATGTTTGTTCGAATTATGCTTTGTACTTAGCCTTTATTAAAACCCGACAAAAAGAGTGTATGTTCGACATGCATGCTGCTATGTATGTGTCCGTGCCATCGTAGTTCCTAAACGGATTTAGTTTTTTTTCCCGACTACGGCGAAGCCAGAAGGAAGGGTACTGTTATTGGCAATATATGTATGTATGTATGTTTGTTCCAACGTAGCGCATAAGCTGCTGATCGATTTTAATGAATGAGGTATCAATAGATTCGTAATAATGGCCCGGGTGACATAGGCTATATAGTTTGCGTAGTCGGGTTATAATTTTTAAAGTTTTGATTATATTTTGTTTGTAAGCCGACGTGATCGTGAGTGTTATCATCATCAGCTCGCTTGCTGCTTGACAATGGCACCTAACATTTTTAGTTTTGTTGAATTAGCTAAACGGTTATATACAAAATGCAATGTTGAGTGTTCGTAACCAAGTGGTAGAGAACTTCTTTCCCTTTTTTGATCCCGGCTTGTGGCGAGTACCATTGAGTACAAAAATATTGGGATGCCTGTATGTATGGCGGTAGCAGATTGTGACGTCACAAATCGTTTTGCGAGAAAGAGATGGGCGACATTTTACTTGCTTAAAATTCTAAATCGGTATCAACCTAAGTAACTTAATCTCTATTCGAGAATTTTAAATTTTAATTTGTAAAAATGTGATATTCGACACTAGGCAACATCCCTATTCTTTTCCTTTCCAATTTTATAATCAAGCCTTAGATTTTATGGCTGAAGGTATAACTGAAAATTAAGAGCATTAAATGAGAAAGTACTGGCTACCGTTAGGACATTCGTGTCATCTCGATCTTTCAGGTACGGAGCACAACTAAACCCGTGAACTTACAATTAACTGATTAGATTACTCCGCAATTTTATGCATCCGAATAATTTGTCATCATTATCTTGTGTGAAATCATCATCATCATCATCATCATTAGCAGACAATAGGCTGGACTGAATTTTTTATTGCTTAAATGAAAATTACTCTTAAATATGAGTAGGTACTCAGAAGAAACAGTATAATAAAAATCAATATTTTCCATAGGTAAAGCGATTTGTTAACGGAATTTCGCAAGTCTCGTGAAAACGCTCCATACAAAAGTCGTTCCTTACTGTGACATGACTATTAGGTTAAAGTGTATGAAATATAAGGCCGCAGGAACATAAATTTTGTAATAGACCACGGTAAGGACATGGGCGACTTTTTATCCCGAAAAAGTACGTAGCTTTGAGAAACATCTAGTTGGAAATATTTCTACGGAAGAAAAAACACAAGTTTAACGACATATTAAAGATAGGTATTAATATTTTTCCTCGTCGGAAACTGAACCCGCGACCGAGCCAGCGAGGCGTTAATTTTATAAAAGCAAATAGGCATGAATATAAACATGTACAGAAGAATAACGGAAGTACAAACTTCTGGTTAAACCAATTTCAAATTAAAAAAAAAAAACTCATATTTCACAAGAACTTAGTGTGCAAAGTGCGATAAAGTATTACAAAGTGCCAATTAAGAATTGCGCAAATACAAATTACTGTTAGCTTGAAACAGTTCTAACTGTTAAGTTAGTTTGATGATTTGTTAATTGTGGTGAAGTTAAGGGAAAAATTATAAATTAAAAATTGTACATTGCACCGCTGACGAGACGATGAGTACATAATGTACTCATCGTCTCGTCAGCGTACCTACATTAAGTAAAGCGAGTAACTAAGGTAAGTACATTTGCCGCGTGTCGGATGCACGCGGCAGATCTAGAGATGCAACACGTTACGCTGCTGCCAGCGATTTTACGACGGCCGGCGCGGCGGCGCGGGTGCAGCGCTAAAACACTGGCCTCTTCCAGTATCGTTGCCTCACGTAGCGACGCGTCTCGGTGTGAACTGACCCTAAGTCTGAGAAGTCGGTGTGAAGAGACCCTGTGAACCTTTAAAATGTGCTCTGTATAATAGTGCATTATTTTATTATGCTGTCGTTTTTTAATGCATCGAGTTTAAATCACAACATCAGGTAGTTAGTTTTGTAGTCATTACAGTCTACATGTAGGTACAAATTGTAATCTTAAATCAAAATATTTTTGTCACTTGTGTGGTAAAAGTTATATAAAATACTAGATGTTGCCCGCGACTATGTATGCGCAAAAGAAAATCCCACGGGAACTGTGCATTTTGACGCGATAAAAAGCCTATGTCCTTCCCCGTGATCTAGGTACTCTATATTTGTGAAAAATTTCAACTAAAATCGGTCCAGTAGTTTCGGAGCCTATTCGATGCAAACAAACATACAAACGAACCTTTCCTCTATATAATATCAGTATATCCTCTATACATATAATGGACAACGCATAAGCATTTATGGAGTTTTTATGTTAGTAGCACACTCTCCAAACATTATGGCTCAAAACTATCTAGCTGTGCTTGTGCTGACGTGCCTTATCTCCAGGCTAGACACAATTTATTTAGGTATTAGCCTAGAACTTTATCTGAAAACTTTTGACTTAACGAGTTCCAAACAAGATAACGCTGAGTTATATACGCCTGCAGCGAATACTTATTTTACGGCTTATATTGATTTAAAAACAAAATGGCGGATTTGACAGCTACTCTAAAATAGAACTGCCGTTCTTTTTGTCTAGAATATTCTCAGCTCTCCTGCTACTTTTGTTTTCGTGTCTTATGCCACCTAATGATTTGATTATTTTATTGTATTTTAAATTGTTGGATTGTACTCGATCATGCTATGTGAGAACGATTTTTGTATCATTTACGTAAGGAAGCGAGTATTTAAGATACTAAATAAGTGGTTGCTAAATTTTTCTAGACTAGGCATTAGTTAAGTGTACCTAATTATTATAAATATTCATGTTTAATGTTATTATATTAATCCCATGAGATCTTATAACCTCCAAATAAATTGCAAAAATTTGCCCATCTCAGATTCGTCCCCACGATAGTCTAGATTTATCATAATATCATGTAGTCGTGATATTCAAAACGTTCTAAACCTTGAATATGATATGTTAGAACCACCCCGAGGATATAAAACCGCCGTAAATCACGAAACAATAGCGATGTTAGGTGCCAAATCGTCACGCGTGCCAGCCACGTTCGGAAATGCAGAAAATATTTAAACGATACCGTTACGACTACGATACAATATAGTAGAACGAACCTTTTACCTTTAGGCATAATTGTGGATCTTGACTGAATTGTTTATAAATAAAACACGAAGCCAACGTGGTACCTACTATTCAATTATTATTATTATTAATAGTTTTACTTAAGTACATTTATCATACTCGATTTTTTCGATTTAAATCTAGAGCTTTCAAAAAATATTTAATCATAAACTAGCTGGCAAACTTCGTACCGCCATATTTTTTGAAATTTTGTAAAATACTTTTTGACGTGATATTTTACTGTTACGTTACGTCTTATAAATCGATGAACGCCGGCTGCACGCACGAAAAATTGTCACGTTCCGCCTGACTGTCACGTTCCGCCTGAGCCGATCGTGCAAGCGAGAGAGCCGAACGAGCGATAGAGAGGCACGATCGGCCTAAGCTTGTGATGACGTTATCACGTAAAATTATCGTCCGTAAACCGACTTAACAGACAACCATTTAATACAAACCTTCTCCTGACAATAAAGAACTCATAAAAGAAATATTTATCCAATTTGGTGCTGTCGTTTGGAAGTTATGCGCGTACAAATGTTTCGGTAATACATTTTTATCTATATAGATTCGGATTGCATTTTAAAGCACAAATTGTCATAAAAAATATTGTCACTTTTCGCTATTTACAATATTTATTGTAATTTACCCTACAACACGCACGAGAAGTTCATTTCGTAAATATATATAAACTATAAAATTATTATCTGCGGTATCGGATCGATCGGTCGTACCGACGGTGCTTGTAAACGGACGTACGATTTTACGCAAATTCTGTAAGGCGGGTTCTCACGTACCTACGAAAATAATGGGCAAAGTTTATGAGCCACACCTCTCATTAAGACCATACTCTAGTAGGTACCGTTGATTTTTAAGCCGTAGCTGTTGCTACCGTAGGAAATAGATGTCGAAAAATTAATAATATTTACATTTACATGCTTAATATGTACATCGGGTATAAGGGTAAGACCGCACTAGTCAGCAGCGGAGTGACGCGACGCGACCCTACTAGTATTGGAGTGCCGCAATGGAGTGGTGCGTCGCGTAGTTCCGCTGCCGCGTAGTGCGTTATATCTCATACAATTTCATACAATAATATTGAGCCGTATCGCGTCGCGTAGTTACACTGCCGCGTAGTGCGTTATATCTCCTACAATTTTATACAAATAATATTGAGCCGTATCGCGTCGCGTAGTTACACTGCCGCGTAGAGTGTTATATCTCATACAATTTTATACAAATAATATTTGACCGTATCGCGTCGCGTAGTTCCGCTGCCGCGTAGTGAGTTATATCTCATACAATTTCATACAAATAATATTGAGCTGTATCGCGTCGCGTAGTTCTGCTGCCGCGTAGTGCGTTATATCTCATACAATTTCATACAAATAATATTGAGCTGTATCGCGTCGCGTAGTTCCGCTGCCGCGTAGTGCGTTATATCTCATACAATTTCATACAATAATATTGAGCCGTATCGCGTCGCGTAGTTACACTGCCGTGTAACTACGCGACTACATCTCATACAATTTCATACAAATAATATTGAGCCGTATTGCGTCGTGTAGTTACACTGCAGCGTAGTGCGTTATATCTCGTACAATTTCATACAAATAATATTGAGCCGTATCGTTTCGCGTAGTTCCGCTGCCGCGTAGTGCGTTATATCTCATACAATTTCATACAAATAATATTGAGCCGTATCGCGTCGCGTAGTTACACTGCCGTGTAGTGCGCTACATCTCATACAATTTCATACAAATAATATTGAGCCGTATTGCGTCGCGTAGTTACACTGCAGCGTAGTGCGTTATATCTCGTACAATTTCATACAAATAATATTGAGCCGTATCGTTTCGCATAGTTCCGCTGCCGCGTAGTGCGTTATATCTCATACAATTTCATACAAATAATATTGAGCCGTATCGCGTCGCGTAGTTACACTGCCGTGTAGTGCGCTACATCTCATACAATTTCATACAAATAATATTGAGCCGTATTGCGTCGCGTAGTTACACTGCAGCGTAGTGCGTTATATCTCATACAATTTCATACAAATAATATTGAGTCGTACCGCTTCGCGTAGTTCCGCTGCCGCGTAGTGCGTTATATCTCATACAATTTCATACAAATAATATTGAGCCGTATCGCGTCGAGTAGTTCCGCTGCCGCGTAGTGCGTTATATCTCATACAATTTCATACAAATAATATTGAGCCGTATCGCGTCGCGTAGTTCCGCTGCAGCGTAGTGCGTTATATCTCATACAATTTCATACAAATAATATTGAGTCGTACCGCTTCGCGTAGTTCCGCTGCCGCGTAGTGCGTTATATCTCATACAATTTCATACAAATAATATTGAGCTGTATCGCGTCGCGTAGTTCCGCTGCCGCGTAGTGCGTTATATCTCATACAATTTCATACAAATAATATTGAGCCGTATCGCGTCGCGTAGTTCCGCTGCCGCGTAGTGCGTTATATCTCATACAATTTCATACAAATAATATTGAGCCGTATCGCGTCGCGTAGTTCCGCTGCCGCGTAGTTACGCCTGGTGCGGTCCCACCTTAAAACAAAGCGAATCGTGTTAGTGTCAAAAAGCGACACTCTGTACATAACTTCGAGGAATGTGTGACTGGCGACTCGCGCTTCGACTTTTTCTCGATTCTATCGCACTTATCAGACTTTGGATATAGATCCTACGATCTTTAAATATTATAAATTAAAGTTCCTCGTCGTGTCTGTCTGTATGTTCGCGATAATCTCTAAAACTACTAACCGGATTTTCATGCAGCTTTCATTTACGTCACGCGGCACTTGTTATGAAAACTTACATCAGAATTACGAAAAAACATTGTGTTACTGGTTCTAACTATATATAACTAACTATATTATTCACGTACAATATCCCACAGGAACACTGTCCGTTTTAGGCGAAAAGTAGCCGATGGGTTAGTCCAAAGCCTAAACCACTACCATACCAATTTTCATTTAAATCAGTTCTTTGAACGTGAAAGACAGTCAAACATACACACATAAAGATAGTATCCCACGGGAACACGGGAACAAAAGTAGCCTCGGTTTTAATCCAGAGCCTAAACTACTACCATACCAAATATAATTGAAATCCGTTCAGTAGTTTTTGGGTGAAAGAGTAACAAACATCCATCCATCCATCCTCACATACTTTCACGTTTATAATATTAGTAGGATTATTTGTATATGGCACCGTAAAATTTTAAATACCGTTAGATTGTAATATAACTAGCGAGATTATATAATGTGAAATAAACATTCTGCTTACAAGTTTACGCATTAATTTTCGTTATACATAACGAGCTGAAACTCGTCAAATTGTCAACTGTCCGTAGGTTTGTCCCTGATTGGTCGGTCTTACAGTAGGCGATTTTATTTTAGCTTTCATTGTCTTCTGTACTGTTCTCTTCTATTAATTTTATAACATTTTGTATTCTGTTACTCGTCCATTAAATTTTTATGTATTTTTATATTATGCCCCCTGTAATATTTTTCTAACTCTATGGTAAATTAATCTCGGTTAATCAAATGTGTGTTTGGCAATGAAACTATTATTTTGAATGCCTTGTGACTGCCTGATGACTGACGGACAGACAGAGAGACGGACAGCGGATTCTTACTAATAGGGTCCCGTTTTAACCTTTGGGATACGGAACCCATATTATATGTATTCATTAAGCACATAGGCTTATTAACAATTATGAGCTTAAGGTTTACTAACATTTTATAGTTAATTCGGATCCTGTTCGAATCGTAACATAATCCGTATCAGTTTTAACGACTGTTTGATTTCTAAGGCATTAAAACAGATATACTATCATGACGTCATCATAACGCCTTCGTGGTCGAAGAGCGATTTCCGTATAGTTTCTATGCAGATATCTAGTAATATCGACATTTAAAAAAGTTTGCGTTTTCATCCGTGATTTGATGATTCATACAGCATTAAGTAAGTAAGGTCCACTCATTAAATACAGTACAGGGACAGGAGGTGACTAGGAGGCCGACTCCCAGTTGGCCTTAGTAGTTATAAAGAGCATTTGGGGAGAGTGCAAAGTCCTAGTCCAAAGAAATGACTCGTCCATACGTCTGAGGCCAGCTGTGAGCGGGTTCTCCTCACGATCTTTTTTTTCTCACTGTTTTTAAATCACAGCAATTAAGCGTTTCAGATAATAACTAGTTTTTAGTTTATAAATATGTTACAGCCAATGGAAACACAATATTTTATAGTATTTTTACTGCAAGGAGGTCTGAAAATTTTGTCGGGAAAATCTGACCAAGTCGGGATCGAACCCCAACTCTCCTAATTACAAGATATATCATATTATATGTATAAGTAGATAATAGCTCATTAATTTACACATTCGTCGTCGGCGAAATCATCGAATCGTCTCGATAACATAAACTGATTTTTGGAGTTTGGACCAATCAAATCGGGTTTGACGTTGGTTTGACGTTTATGAGAACCCTATTTTGCAATAAATAAAATAAAAGCAACGTATCAGGATAAGGGACTGGATTGCAACTGTATTATTGCAAGATTGATTTAGCAGAATCGGCCTTCTAATCGAAAGCAGAACTGACCTATTATTTCAAATGCAACTTTTTTACACAACTAGCCGGTGAAAAACTAAACATACACTCATAATTATACTAATTAATAAGCACTTAGAAGTAGCTAATATTCGAGCTACTATTACGTCCGCTATAATAGTCACAGTGACTGTACAGTCGATCGACTATCACTTTCTTCAGACACAAAAAGTGTAATATATTGTGGGCCAATGAAAAACTTAACTTAATTGTCACGGCTATCATGACATTTCGTCTGCGGAGAGTTAGGGCAGTTGTACACGAGTGAGTCTGGCGAGACAGTTTTTAGCGATCTGGCTAATCATATAGTAAAAATTTTGAATATTAAAATTGTGGCGGACCAATTAGTGCCGCGATCCTGAATCGCGCTATCGAAGTTTTCACAGCTCGGCGTTATATATACAACATCTGAAATGTTTCCAAGGGGCTTCTGTGGCACTGGTGACACAAGCAGAAGACTCAAGATTCGACTTCCGGTCTTCGGGAGGGAGTGATGTGATGGATCAATTAGCGCCACGTCCTGAATCGCGCTATCGAAGTTGTCACAGTTCGGTGCTATATAATATTATACAATATCTGGAATGTTTACAGGGGACTTCGGCCTGACCGAACGCCCGCTCGGTCGGAGATCTCCCTTTTTGGTTAATCTACCATTCCCATAAAATCTTAACAAATTATGTTCTCAACTTAATAATATAATTATGGTGTGCGCTCAGATTATAAATCAATAGGGTTAACTATTATTATAAAATATGTAGGAACGGAGAAATTTTTTTGGAAAAAAACTGGCATAGGAATGTTGAATGTTTATATTAAAATTACCAATAAGCAACTGTAGAAATTAATTATTAATTTCAATATTATTGGATCATTTCGTAGTTATACTCGTACTGTTCCAAATTGAAACAAATTTCCAAAGAGATAGCGTGACATAAAGCTGTATTCACACACGAGTGTCAATTTTGTGATTAATCTGGCACACCAGATGCACATTAACTAAAATCCTATTACGATTAAATAATTTATTAACACGAAGATGCTTTTGTTGTAAGAGAAAACCATGAGAAAAGATTGCTAAAAACCGGCCACGTAACCGCGCACGAAAAACCGTTCGGAACCCCCGCACAAAACCTCAAAAAAAAACACGTTTATTATATGGGAGCCCACTTAAATATTCATTTTAATCTGTGTTTGTGTTTTGTTTACTATTACTTGTTATAGCGGCAAAAGAAATCCATCAATCGTAAAAATTTCAACTATCTAGCTGCCATGGTTAAGGAGATACAGCCTGGTGACAGACGGACGGACAGACAGACAGACAGATAGCGAGGTCTCAGTAATAGGCTCTCGTTGTAACCCTTTGGGTACGGCACCCTGAAAAACTACAAAAATATTAACGATAAAAAAACATGGCAGGTTCTTCTGCTAAATTATATAGATTAGGTATTGTAAAAATATATATTTCTTAACAAAGGTCATTTATCCATCTTTTTGCTAAATTATGGCCCCGTGCGAGTTTATTACGCCGCCGCCGCGCCGGACTAGTTCCCGAACCCACAGGATCCTGTAGGGACAATTCAATAACCTGTACAATAAAAATTTTAATTTGACACAACAGAATGAAAATATATTGTACACGAGCCACAACTCACAAGAAGTACAACGGCCCAGTCTTGGCCGTTTCGCTTTCACTGGTGGGTATGACGTGTGTACTACGGATTTGTTTGATTTAATTATTTAAAGAAAGTGATACTGAAAAAAAAAACGACTCACAAATTGCCTTGAAATTTCTATTAAATTCATAGACGCGTATATTATCGACGTGGCATGTTGAGGCAAAAACTGTCTCCACTTAAATGGCCCCATTTTTGGAGGGTTTGGGGCCATTTTGACATTAATTGAAGTATGGTGAAATCAAGATGGCTGACTTTTGAGGTATGGTGAAAACGAGGTAAAAAGCAAGATGGCGTAACTTTTTCTTGTATTAAGATTTATTGTTAAATGTACGACATAGCCTATCTTTAGTTTTGAAATATTTTATTAAATTAACAATTGCCTACACTTGGTAGCAAAGGCACCATATATTTCGCTTAGATTTAGCCATCAAAAATAAATATTAAGAAAGGCTTTTTGAAAAATTAAAACTAAAAAAATTTATAGTTATTATGTTTTCGTGTATGTCAAAGTCAAACAATGATTTTAACTGTCAACATATCACATAATAATACACTGGCAGAATGTTGCAAAAAGCGATGGTTTGCCAATAATAATAAGAAAAGAAGAAGAATATCACATAATAAACCAAAAATTAATACTACTTAATAAATTTTCATATTATCTATATTTTTATTCTAAAGAATATACTCATAAAATTAATATTTAAATTATTTCCTACGAAACTATAAAAATACAGAACAAAAACTGTTATTCCAGAAAGTTCTTTATAATTCTGTACACATTTTGTTCAACTTTTTAAAACGGATAAATCGTGTCTACAATCTGTAACTGTCTACAATTGTCTGGGAATTTTGTTTTGCCAGTCTTAGGGATGTTGCCTAGTGTGGAATATCATATTTTTATAAATTTTACTTTAAAATTTTTGACTAAAGATCAATAAATCTAAAATAAACAGGTATAATTTAAGCAAATAAAAAATATTGCCCATCTCTTTCTCGCAAAATGATTTGTTACGTCACAAGTTGCTACCGCCATACATTTTGTAATGACAAATGTATGGCGGGTGCAACTCGTGACGTTACAGGCCCGATATATCGCTCTCTTTCATATTGTAAATTTAAATTGTTTGATCTTCGTTATTTTTAAGATATACGAAAATGGGTTCTAGATTGCTTATTAACATGTTGTTTATCATCGAATAGACGAAAAAAAATTTTTGTGGCAACATGCCTATTGTCTGGGAATTTTGTTTTGCCAGACTTTCAATAAGGTATATACTATATATGGTTTGTAAACAGTAAACTAGGCCTACTTCTAAAATCGCATTTTCTAAGATGCTATTTTAGATACTTATACTTATAATTATACCTACTTTATAAAATATTATAATTATTGCACTTGACTACTATGGTATCTTTTTTGCTTTATATTACGTCATTATAATTAACAATAATATAGTGAATAAATTCGTAAGTTAAAAAATAGGACGAGTTATTAATATAAGTTAAAAAAATATATAACCCGACTACGTAAATTATATAGCAGGGCTATAATTATTATTAAGAATATATTGATACCTGATTCATGAAAATCGGATCAGTAGTTTAGGCGCTACAGTGGAACAAACAAAGAAACATTCATACATAGACTGTCATAATCATTACCCTTTCTTTTGGCTTCGCCGTAGTCGTGTAAAAATTAAAAATCTTGCCTTTACGATTAACCTCCAAGGACTAATAAAAATGTTTGCACAATGGATAACTTAAACAACGTCGCTGTCTTTGTCTGTCAAGTGACTTTTCCAACGTATCAGACAAGGTAGCAACGTTGTATAGGTTATCCGTTGTATAAATATTAGTATTAGTAAAGCGCCTAATGTATGTACTAAATTAAAAAACGCTTTTCTTGACTTCCGCTACAAATTTCTCAATCACAACTTTTATTAAAAGTTCGGTTTGAAAATTAATCTTCATATTCTACAGTTTTTTGCTCCGAACGTAACAGGTTAAAATGACAGGTTGTACGGTTGAGGTTACGCAAGGTAACCAAGGGGCGGCGCCCTCTCATCTCGGCCAGCACCGTTAATTTGGTTAACTAGTGAGCTAACCGCGGGATAAACCGAATTCACGGTCATCGCAGTAACAGTAGGTACGTAGCTTTTTCAGCTTAGAAAGCTTAAACGAAAGCTCTACAAATATAAACCAAACATTTATCTAAACTAGGTGTCGTCCTGTGGTCGAAATCTGCCCATAACAATTCATAGAATTTTTAAGTCTTAAGAGCCATATTGGTAAGCCATTAAGCCTGCAAGCCCAAGGCCGCGGACTTGTGGGCAAAAAATATAAATGATTGACACTCTAAGAACAATTTTCCATCTTTTTGGTAAAAGGTGGCCCCGCGCGAGTTTCATACGCCGGTTCTTCTCGCCGGGCTAGTTCCCGAACCGGATGTAGGCATCACGTATACCGACGTTCAGACAGTGTATAATAATACCAACTTTGAATATACATTTTTGACTTTGAATTTGACTTATTGACGTTAATGGCGGCTATTAGTGCCGGTTATCTGCTGGATGGGCCGTGAGATGGCGCTTTAGAAAAAATAAAATTAACGTAAAAGTTGTGACAGATTCACAAATGTCAACGTATAACGAAATTGTATATACGAGTATCAAACGCATAGTGAATAATCCGAGGTTGTGTGTGTTTTTGTAATTTTTGTTAATTTTATGTACCTACTTCTAAGCATTCGTTAAAAAATTAATGCTTTCTGCACACTTTCCTCCACTTAACTGTAACTATGTCAAATATTGTGCTCCTCCGTTCGCACAATTCTCGTAAAAGTGTTTTTGTGTCGAGAATTGTGCGCACTGAAAGTTTTTGCTTCACGTAAGCTTGTATTAATTTATATGATCATACGAGAAACTGGAGTCGTTACACTAAACATACCTTTACTTTATATCTCTGCAAATCACTTTAAATGCGTCACACCAATAATTTAGTTATTATTTACCCGGTGTCGCCTATGGCAATATCTTGAAGTTTTATGAGTTTTTAAGCGAAAATCTGCGCAGTCTTATTCATAAATACATTTATATTATGTTTTGTTAGATTAAAGTAGTAATGTTTAAATATTTTTTTTTACATACGAATTATTCTTAAAAATATAGCACAGGTTTGTTAGCTTTTACATTGATCAATTAATAAATAAACTGAAAAAAAAAACATCTTTCGGCGTAGACATAGCCCGTAAAAGTACAGCATTGCATCAATCATCATATATGATTGTATGATTGTGTCAACATAACTCGGAAATTTTATAACTATAGTCTATTCGCATTCTTTCCGGCGGGTCATCAGTGCAGATGTCAAAATTGACCAATGATGCATAAAATAGTTTTAATATAATGTTTATTAGTCTTGTTATCGAGCTACCGGCAAATCTCAAGAAATACCTACACCAGTATTTAAAATGTAATTATCAATAGACTATTTAAGTATCCGGCATATGTACTTTGATGTATATTATTATTTACTATAAAGTAAGAGTTTTATCTGCTTTATAAAGTTCAATGCGCGTAAAACTTATTTCCACCTTGCACATTTGAATTTGATGTTTAGGGTTATCAAAATCGATTATTTTTGTATTATTATACTTAAACTCTTAACTCTTAAGGCTAAACATTATCACGCCATATTGAAGTACCTAATAATACATAATGATCTATTATTACTGATAATGTTGTGCATAATATCATCTAAAGATAAAAAAGAAACATAAAAAGTAGTCCTGTCTAGCCACTCCAGGCTTAGAAAACAAGTCATTCTGAAAATAAAAATAAAACACTTTCAATACATGAGACGTCTAAAATACACACAATCATTACATTAGTGTGATGGGGTGATTGGTTATTGTGGTTCAGAAAGGTAGAATATAAGGTTTTCACTTTTAAAACTAAAAATAAACTCCGCGATGGTTGGCATAATAGTTATATTATTAGCCTCAATCGAGTTCTTTGTCAGGCGTCAACAACTGAACAAAAAAGTAAAGTAGATGATTATTAGGTACTATTTGTATAGTTTTAAATCTATATTTATTACACGGGAGTTTTGTACAAGAATATGATCGTCAACTTCTTTCATCGTCATTTGAATCCCATCGTACCTTCTCGTTAGTTGTAAATTTAATGACATACACACATAACACAGGTACCTGGCAGATGGTAACATCTCCGACTTATGTACTTCTTAATATTCATTTAAAATAAAATGATTTATTTTATGCATCTCCCTTGACAGCTGGCAGATTTAGAAGACATCGTATTTATTTCGAGAATGCCCATTGTACCTACGTTGGCGAGTGGCGACGCGTTATTTCACCACTCCTAAATATTATTATCTGACGTGCGGCATCAAAATATTATGTTTAACGCGTTTACTTAAAAAAATATTATAAATGTGAAAGACCGACCCAAAACCTTTATTTTTATTAATTTATTAAGTTACGCAAAAACTACTGAACGGATTTTAATGAAATTTGGTGTGGTTGGTGTGGTAGTTTCGACTCTAGATTAACCCATAGGCTACTTTTTACCTCGAAAAAGTACACTGTTACCGTGGGATACTGTATTTACACGGGCGGAGCCGCGGGTAAAAGCTGGTATACAAATAAACAACTAAACAATGACAAGGAGTTTCAAGGGCGACAATTATATTTTTTTAGTCGTCACAGCTGACATGCGCCAACCCTAGCTTAAGTGAAGGCCGCACAGAGGCCGGTCGCTGACCGCACTATTTATATTACCACAGAGCAGATACTTACAGAAGCGCGGTTCAGCTTTTCTCATACAAATTGTACGCTAGTAATTGAGGTAGCTATGATATATTATATCATGCTTGACTTACATAAAATTTATTAATTATATCTTTAGACGATTTACTCTGTAGATACAATTTATTTTAAACTTCTTTTTTTATTTATTTTAAATTTCTTATTAATGATGGTATAGTTTGTTGATGTTATTCGTAATATTCGAAATGAAACGTAACGGAACTTTCAGTGGGCGTTGTTGTCTAGATTTGTCTAAGATATCTTATCCCTCAAAGATTATTGTTTATTGAATACACATACTATAAATATATTTCGTTTGCCAAGATAACAGAGTATATTATTAATATCTGTTATAAGATCTATTAGAATGGAGTAAGAACTACAATACAATTAGTCTTTAAAAAACCGGACAAAAGCGAGTTGCACTCGCCTGCTGAGGCTTCCGTACAAAGTAAGAGTAAAAATATTACAAATATTTTAGGAACCAAGTCTCGAAAGAATGAAACTTTGTATGGAGAAGAGCTATTATTTTTGTCCGACAGATGACGGACGGACGGAAGGACGGACAACAAAGTGATTCTATGAGGGTTAAATTTTTTCTTTTGCGGTACGGAACCCGAAAAATGAATACAATAGTTAACAATAATTCATTTTAAATTAAGGTAAGTATTATATAGACCTTAAAACTATTAGATATCAAAACAAATTGTTATAATTAAAACAATAGCTTTTAATATAAATACCCCTTAACATTTATGAAGGATTTAACTTTTTTACTGAACTATGGAATATAATTTTGCGTGTTTGTATTATAGTGTATTGAAAAAAACTGCATGGAAGAAAAAATACAATGTGTGGTCCTATAAATATCAGATAATTTATTGGCCCCAGTGACATTTTAATATGTCTTAATAGTTTCTAGAGCATAGCAATTATAGACGCACTATTTATTTACCCACAATTTATTATCTATGAAAAACACACTATCAGATCTTAACGCATGATAGCCAGGACTATTTTTATTCATTGAATATATTTCAATAATAAATTGAATATTATTTTACTATCTATTTTAGTTGATATAAATTATTATTTATAGAAACTGAACCCCAATTCTCTTAATTAAGTTACTCATTAATTTTATTTCTATTGAATTTTAAGTGTTCGTCTTGATATCAACAGATTTTTGGAACTTTAACCAATCAAAACGGGTTTAACGTTGATTTCACATTTATGAGAATACCATTTTGCAGTTTTAACTTATCGAGACTGGATTGTAACTGTATTACTGCCGGATTTAATTAGCAGAATCGACCTTCTGTTCTGTGACCCATCGTTCAATAATGAAACTTGAACAAAATACTATGCATGGGGAGTGTGTTTATATCTCATTACATTTTATGAAGATACGAGTCTGTACTCTGTATTAGATGCTCATCACAGATAAGCATTAGTCTGTGTTATCGAGCGATCATCTTACCTGTCTTCGCTGTCGGTTCTCACATCATTTATCAGAAAGCTATTATATATTTCATAACTTACAGTAGCTTTACTGAGCGGAAGACGGCACACGACAGGTATGGTGAAATACTATGCGCCACGAAAACAGAGTCGGCTATACTCGCGCCGAATGGAAAAAAAAAAAACGATTCTGAGAATAGTGTAGATGACTACCTCCATGTAATAGAATATATAAAAAAAAAATTACATCTATAAATATAATCTGATATTCGAATAAAATCTTTCTTTTTGCCATATTAGTAAAAACCTACATCACTTTTTACTTACATCTTGGACATAACATTTATTGTGCTAAGTATCAACATATTCATTGCACCTGAGATATAAGCAATTACGTTCCTGCAACCCCTATATTTCATACATTTTTGTATGGAGAGTTTTCACGAGACATGCGAAATTCTGTAAACAAATCGCTGTACTTTGAAAATATAGATTTTATAATACCATTCTTGTCCATACAAAATAATCTAAAATGTTAGTTACATTTTAGATTATTTTGTATGGAACGTTTTTACGAGACTTGCGAAATTCGTTAAACAAATAGCTGTAGGTACCTTTGAAAATGTTAATTTTTTAAATACTGTTTCTTCTGAGCACTTGCTCATATTTTACTGTACTATTCATTTATGCAATAAAAATAATAATCAGTCATCTAACCTACTGTAGATGAACTGCTAGAAAAACGTTATACTGGATACAAACATAACGCCTATGATCCATGCGACAATAAATCTTCTCCTTTATAAAAAACGAAATAACTCTTGTTTATCTATTAAGCAATCACGCCTAAACCACTAAACGGATTTAATGGGTACGGGTACAGATAAACCTCGGGTAAGGACATAGGCTACTTTTCATCGCGGCAAAATGTACGGACGTCGCGCGCTATATGGATTTCTGCGCAAATAAAATTGTAGGCATTATCATCAAAAGGTTTGGACCGAAATTGACCAGAGTCGACAGAAACGAAATGGTTGCTAATGTGTTTTCTTTAAATCATATATTATGATGTCACAAAAAGGGCACTCTCTAAAAACACCTATAACAGTAACTTTACTGCATACTCCTTTATCAGTTCATATACCAACAAATACACCTACATCTCTACCTATTATGATTTTGGATTTTATTCTTGCTCATAACTTCTATACCCGGCGTCTTATGGGATTGCCCGTTTGGTCTCATCAAATATAATTCGAGTGAATCCATTGGCAACCATTTCATTGATGTCGATTCTGCGTCTTTTTAGTACGAATTTGTGACCAAGCCCTTTCCAACATGGCGACTGTCGACGGCGTTTCATTCGTCGTCAAATTTTGTTTAAGGCAATGGTATTGAGCTAAACGGCGATGGTACATCGAATTATGTGATTTACTACGTGACTGAAACGCGATAACGATGATTACCAGTAAGCGGATCCCGTTTTAGCTATTATTAAGGAATGTGCAGGACATAACAGCATGAATACTAGTTGGCAATTACTAAACAAAGTATTTAACATGACTAGATGTTTTGCATTTACATGTCTCGAACGTGAATTAGCTAAATTATAATATTAAAACTTGCTACTAGCATCTTTGGAGCTAAAAAATCCTGTATCGTCACTTAAGGTATGATGGTTTATTTGTCAAGACTAAAGTTGAACAGTGCCATACGAAAATTATTATTTCTCTTGCCTTAGTAATAAAATAGATTATGACTTTCTTGTCCTATCTAATCTTATGTTTCACCAATCCTAAACTTTTGTTTTTATTAATTTATTGGGTCCTACTGCTATTATAAATATGGAAGTTTGTGAGGATGGATGTATGTATGGATGGATTTTTGTTACTATTGCAGGAAAATACTACTGAACGGATTTCTGATGAAATTTAGTGCGGTAGTAGTTTAAGCTCTGGAATAACACATATGCTACATTTTATTTCGAGTAAAAAGTACAGTGTTCCCGTGGGATACTTTATTTACGCGGACGGAGCCAGCTAATACCTGAATAAATCAATGTTATTGCAATGATTTACTAAATAAGTACTTAAATAAAATCATATAATTTACCATTAACATAGTTTTTTTTTTAATATGGCGTCGGCTTTACACTATTTACCAGTGTCAACTTAAAAATCCGGGAAATAGAATTTTGGTTTCAATTTTTTAACACCGTATTCCTAAATCGTCAAGTCTAAAGTCTAGTCAAAGTCCAAATAAATATTCAGTGCAGTCAATGACTCAAGACAATCGATTCAGTAAAGTGGTATAAGCTTTATAGAAAGTTCCTAGGGAGTTTTAGAGGGAACACAAATTAGCACGTTTTTTGAAGTTGCCACTTGCCCACACTTGTGCACGTTAATGAATATTTAATGGTTAATATTCTACCAATATTACACATTAAGAACCACACATTTCTCACAAGAACACAAATTTATGAAAGAAATACAAAAACCACAGCGTCACCTATTGAATTCCCCGGCAAAACTCCATTGTTTTTGTTAACGATGATCCACCAGACGATTCTTCTTCTTTTTTTTTAAATGCCTTATGAGTAAGTTTTATGAAGAAACAAGGGTATTATTCTAAGATCTAAAATAACGTTTAATAAATAATAATATGTTAATAGGTAATTGCGAGACTTGCGAGACTCTTCCTGCAAGACCAAGACCAGGATCAAGACTGGGAGCGCAATACCAATACTTGACATTGACACAGTAAACGGCCGCATTTATGTAAACAGTAGTGAATTAGTGCAACACGGGAGGTTAGGCCTCATGTCTAAACATAGTCATCGAACTACGAATTAACTTCCGAATTGCTAACAGAAGCCTTGATAATAATCAATCAGTCATTATAATGATTTGTGAGAAAAATGGTATCCATAGAAATAAAAAAATATCGATGACAATATAACACCATCTTCATTCCTTCCTTTTATTAATCAGTTTAAAACATGATAAAACCTAAAATTCATACGAAAATAATAATAATATTATATTGTTATTATTATGTCGATTTTAATATTATGTATTTACACAAATATCAAAAGAAAGGGATAGCGCGATTTAAAACAAGAGCGCCATCTATTGAGCAAGATAAGTTTTCTTAAAAGTAAGTCAAGGGTTTAAATTACAATGCTTATGCACAGAACTTAACCACTATCCCAAAGCAAACAAACAGAAAAAGTAAAACAATTAGTCGATAAACAAATTACCCTATCAACATCTCTTAACCCATCGGGGTTGATATTATAAAAACCTATCCCAATTAAGCCATCGAGCTTAATTGGGATAGGTTTTTATAATATCATTACAAGATCGAACAGCACAATATTTACTACCATTTTGTTGTCGTGCTAGACATTTCAAGTTTCGATTTTACAGTATCTTTAGGGTTCTGCAACGATAACACTGTATTTATTATGTTTCGTTACTTAACAGAATATATTATATTAATACACGATTGCAAATCTTGTAAGACTAATAATAATTATAATATCTAAGGACGCTTCAAACCACACCAATCTGGGCCAGAATACGTGCTAAGTATCCCAAGAATTTGTGTTATCGGTACCAGACAACGGGAAGTATATTATTTAATATTTTCACCCCCTTACTAATAAAAATATTTACATAGAGCTAGCTATACAATATTTGTCCTTGTCTTATACGTTGTAAAATTAGCTTGACAGACAAGGACAAAACATTGTATAGCTTATCCATTGTGTAGATATTTTTATGAGTAAGGGGGTTACACATGTACATGTATTGAAGATTTCTATTGTATTATACACATAATTACTATGGCCAAGAAACACAGAAACCTTTTTGTTCCCTCGGCGGGTTAGAGCCCACAACCTCCGGCTTGAGCGACAACGAGCTAAACACTAAGCCACAGAGTTCGTCTAAGCATATAAGAAAATATTGCGTATGAAAAAACTTTAATTAATAATAATTATAATACAGCTGCTACAGAACTAGAAAGCTATTTTACGCTTCTCGATTACCCGATCCTCAATGATGATTTTTTTACGTTCGTATAATTGACTATTCTGCTCCTATAATGAGGGTAAAATTATTTAATAACTATTAAATAATACAATTATTGTGTTCTTTATAGTCTACATGACTATGAAGAACAGAATTACCCACACGTTGTATAAAGAAGTATCCTGAAGGAACTCGGTATATTAGTATATCCTACTATATATGCTAATATAAATATGAATATATGTGAGGATCGATGGATGTTTAGATGAATGGATGTTTCTTACTCTTTCACCCAAAACTACTGAACGGATTTTTATGAAATTTAGTATGGTAGTAGTTTAGGCTCTGGATTAAAACATAGGCTACTTTTGTTCCCGTGTTCCTGTGGGAGACAGTATTTATGTGTGTATGTTTGACTGTCTTTCACGCTCAAAGAACTGATTCGAATGAAAATTGGTATAGTGGTTTAGGCTAGTAGTAGCTTAGTACTTTTTATCCCGAAAAAGTACAGATTCCCGTGGAATACTGTATTTATGGTAGTTGTTTAAGCTCTGGAATAACACGTAGGTTACTTTTTATCCCGAAATAGTACAATGTTCCCCTGTAAAGCCGCGGGTAAAAGCTAGTTATTATATAATTTAATGATCTCATTGTATTGCTTTAATAAGAAATGATGTTTCTCAATTTAGTAACGGATATTAAAAAACAAGTTCGAGACTCGAGAATTATTTCATAATCAACTACGGATATCTTGGGCATAATATGATCTACTGCTTGTTAAGACGTTCAGCCTTAAAAATATTAGGGCAGATGACTACATCTAAAATATTTAGTTTCATTAATATACTCACTACTTGGTAAACGTTACAACTTGGTAAATGTAAAAAAGTATAATATTTTATGTGTAGTTTATTAAGTAGATACATCTAAAAAGTACATACAAAAGTTTTTTTTTTTTGCTAAATTAGTAAACAAAACCCACATCATCAGTTTACTTACATCATATACAGAAACATGAATTATGGTATGAACTTAAGCGCACAAATATCGGAGATATTTACAAATGTTATGTTCCTGCGGCTTTATACTTCATACACTCTAACCTAGGCGTGACGTCACAGCTATGTACGACTTTAGTATGGAGCGTTTTCACGAGACTTGGCAAATTTTGTATACAAATCGATGTACCTTTGAAAATATTGACTTTTGATAAATTACTGATATTTAAGAGTACTATTCATTTATGCAATAAAAAATTCAGTCATCTAGCATAAAAATAAATATAAATATATAAATATCTAAATATATATATATATATATATATATATATATATATATATATATATATATATATATATATATATATATATATATATATATATATATATATATATATATATATATATATATATATATATATATATATATATATATATATATATATATATATATTTATTTATTTATATATATAAAGTATATAAATATCGAAAAAATAATACTAAATAAAATTACTAGTATTAATATTATTTAGGCTTAAATCAGCCGTATGAAGTTAATGACCTCAACCTTTGAATATCATAATATATCTCTGCTCTATGTAACTCTGGAGAAATGGTAGGGCAAATGATAAAGTTCATAATTAAAAAGCCCTTTTTATATTGCACATTGTTTCATATTTTATTGTCATTGTTTTTTTTTTAAATTAAGCCATAACTGTAGCGGACACGTCGCGTAGTGAAATTAGAACAATAGAATATAATGGAAATAATAATAGGATAATATAAAATAAATTGCAGTCGCTTTCGAAACGTTATTGCATTAATGCATTTGATGCGATGATTTTTATTAAATTTTCTTATTGTTTATTACGTAGCTTTCTCGTACGTGGTATAGAGTAAGAAGTAGTATAAATTATATTGCAGATTAAAATATTTATGTTCGTTTTCCTTTAATATTATTAAACTTTTATTAGGGTTCCGTGCCTCAAAGGGGAAAAACGGTACCCATATAAGTTTATTTTGTTGTCCGTCCGTCCGTCTGACCGTGCGTCCGTGTGTCTGTCAAGGGTATTTCGGTAACGCGTTGGAGTTATTTAAAACAGCTTATAGAAATTAAAACAGCATGTACTCAGATCTACATAAACCTTTGAAGCCGCGAAAAAATGAGTCGTTTGAGTTAACGTAAAAAAGATACGGCTGCTTTGAACACAAAAAATTAGACATTCATTTTCAAGGGAATTTAAATTCATAGGGTACTTCCCGTTGACGCTAGAACTATGAAACTTTGGAAGTGACATCGTTATACAAGAACAACAATTGAAAACTGCACATTTGTAATTAAATCCTTGAAATGTAGGGTGGGTGTACGGGTCAATACCCGTACAACGCGTGCTACCCACATTTCGTTACAATAACGCCCCGCTGCATTTTTGTAAATATCTTCATTTATTACATTATAATAAATGAATAACGATAATAAATAATAATAATTAATAATAAATAAAATAATTATAATAAATACGCGACATCCTACCGAGCGCGGGGCTCACATTCTATCTCACCTCATAATTTAGTCGTAATTATCCTAAGCTGTGCTGACTCAATACAGGTGTGGGAATAAGTTGAAGGCCCCAAAGGGAGATCTCCGACCGAGCGAGATAGTATGCTCGGTCAGGCCGAAGCTCACTTATATGCATTTCGGATGTTGTATATATACCGCCAATCTTAGAAAACTTCGAGAGCGCGATTCAGATTTGTGGCGCTAATTGGTCCGCCACATCACTCTCCCCCGAAGACCGGAGGTCGAATCTTGAGTCGCCAATGCGAGGGAGTCCCAGTGAGTCGGAACTGTGCTGCTGCTGCACGGACTCCAGTGTGTCGGGAGTGCTGCCGTGCGGGGCCGATGCTTCGTGCTGACCAGGAGAGATATGTGCTCTGCATGCTGACCGGTCGTCGTACAGAGTGCCCGTTGAAGCCGATGAGGGTTTGACCAGGCTGCGGTACGTTGAGGCTGGTGGTCAAGGTACCTGATGAGGCTGAAGCTGGCTGGCATGGTGCGGAGGGAGGGGTGGAGAGTGATGATGTCCAGAAGGTGGCGTGTTCTGTCGAGGGTCACCAATGTGGGAATATGGTGGCAAGCCCCAAAGGGAGATCTCCGACCGAGCGAGGTGGTATGCTCAGTCAGGCAATTCAGATGTCCTATATATAGTGCCAATCATAGAAAACTTCGTTGCGCGATTCAGGATTGTGGCGCTAATTGGTTGGTTGGTGTATATAGCCCGGGGTTATAAAATGTATAGGGAGTGAAATCGCATTAAGTGACACGTTAGTTTTATGTCATTTACGCGTAAGTCTTTATGTGTATAAACTTGGTATAAACACATAAATTTTTTGGAGTTTCTAGTTTCATTATCTCTTATTTATTATAATTATATTATTATTTATTATTTGGGTTATCCAAACTACAATTAAGATAAATTCTATTAATAACCCAATTATATTATATTATAAATTATAGTATAACAAATCATGGTCGAATTATGGGTTAAGTTTGGGGAGAAATATTATTGAGAGTTGGTATCACTGCACGATTTCAATTCATTGCTTGAATTATCGTCGTCGTCAAAAAACAGCACTGTAAATAGAACTTTGCGCTAATACAATAGAGCTGAAAAACGAAGACACGAGTGTCGAGTTTTCAATTCGGTCTGCCGGACCAAATCCGTGTGTGTGTAGCGACACCGGATTCGGTACGCGGATATGGTCCGCGGACCAAGTTCGAGAGTCTGTTAGAACTGAGGTTCGACAAAAACTACGCGTCTCCTAAGCTACTTCGTATGATGTTCCTACTTCGTAGGGTCCTTGGGGGTCGAGTCCGACTCGCTCTTGTCTGGTTTCTTTAATTCATTCGTTTTTAAGGATCCATAGTAACTACAAGGAATCCTTACCTATAATTTCATTCCGTCGGGAGGGAGGAGGGAGGACGTCCCTTGCTGACTTCAGTAATTATGACTTAAAATTTGCTACGATTAAACCTTTTATTACATTAGATACTTTACCTACTAGTGTTGCCCGCAACTTCGTACGCGAAAATCGAAATCTCGCGGAGACCATGCATTTTGCCGTGATAAAACGACCTTTTCCGCGGTCTACTCTATATCTGGGCTAAATTTCATCAAAAACGGTCCAGTAGTTTCGGAGCCTACTCGATATAAATAACATACAAACAAACAAGCAAATCTTTCCTCTTTGAAATATTAAATATAGATAAAATTAATATTTTGTACTTAACTCGTTTAGTACTCGTATAGACTCGCCGCACGCCTGTAGCCGGTCGCGGCAACACCAAATGTATGCGACCGGTCGCAGTCACTTGTGGCACGTTTGCGCTGCACATTAAAAGGAACTTAGGCCTTTTCATCCATTATTGAATGATTAATACAGTATTCTTCGAGCGAAGTAACCACTCTTGAAATACTGTAGTGCCTGGGACAGTTGGTTTTTAAATGTCGTATGGTTGCCCAAGCACATACGGCAGTCTCACAACACAGTCAGCCTAGTCCAGAGGAATGACTGGTCAATACGTCTGGGGCCAAAAATGTGCGGGTTTCCTCACGATGTTTTTTCTTCACCGTTGGAGCGTCCGTATAATGTTCTTGAGATCTGAAAAAGTCTCATTAGTACACGCCACAACCTGCACTCTCTCGAGTCAAATGGTCTACCCACTAGGCCACGGAGGTCACACATTAAAGGAAGGGTCCAATATATTGTAATTTCTACTATCATACCGTCTGCGTAACTTAGGGCTCCATTCAGAAGTCAAAGCTCACAATATTGACAACTACGTAAAACTAGTAGCGTTAGCAAATTTTATATAATACATTTTTTTTCTATCTAATTGGCAAAAAAAGCCTTATAAAGTTCAAACTTAAAAATTACATTAATTATAGCATGAATTGCCCGCGGCTTCGCCCGCGTGAAATTAGGTTTTAAACTTTCATCCCCTATTTCACCCACCTAGGGGCTGAATTTTAGAAAACGCTGAAATATGTAATTTATTATTTTTTCTGTACTCTATTTACACGAAATATCATGCAAATATGTCCAAGGAATAAAAAGTTTCATACAAACTTTTATCACCTATTTGACCCCCTGAAGGTTGAATTTTGAAAATTTCTTCCTTTGTGGATGCCCACGTCATATGAGAAATACGTGTGCAAAATTTCAAATTCTAGCCTTAAGGGTTTAGCCTGTGCGTTGATACATCAGTCAATCAGCTTATATGCCATGCCATAATATATATATATATATATATATATATATATATTATGGCATATTTAGCCTCGGGCTTTGCCCGCGTGAAATTGGTTTTTTAACCGTATCTATATATTAAAAAACTTTATATATATATTTTATTCTCTTTGGGATTGAATTTTAGAAAACGCAGAAATACATAACTCATTATATTTTTGGAAACTTCTTGCAAATATATCCAAGGAATAAAAAGTTGAAAAATCCTTCCATAGTGGATGCCTACGTCATATGAGAAATACGTGTACAAAATTTCAAATTTCTAGCCTTGGGTTTGGCCTGTGCGTTGATACATCGGTCAATCAGCTTTGTCTTTTATGTATATAGATTATAGGCGAATTCCGACCACAGGGCCACCTGTAGTTATTATTAACAAGTCGTCAGGAATGCCCTATTTTCAATTATCTTCTGAAAATCAAAGTACAGTAAGCTATAAATACTTTAACGTTTATAGTCTAACTGTTACTAAGAAATTATGCAAACTAAGTACGGTCGCCGACAGCTGGTCCAGTGTAGCACATTTTGATCTTATTACTATGGTGATAAAGTTCAAAAGTAATACACCAGGTTTGTCTACAACCGTACACACAAGAAATATGTGATGTCCGTGTCATTCGGCTTAAAAATAATTGCGTTATGCGTACAATTAAATTTGTGTTGGAACTGTTTAATTGAGCCTTAAATCAATACTGCTGTTAATGTAAAGTTGGTCTCACAATACGTTGACAATCTCAGCTTTTTCCCGGCTCCGTCCGCGTAAAGATAATATCCCACGGGGATACCTACCTAATGTAATTTTTCGGGATTAAAAGTAGCATATATTTTAAGCCAAAGCTCCTACCCTATCAAATTTCATCGAAATCCAATCAATAGTTTTTACGTTAAAGAGTAACAGACATCCATCCATATATCCTCACAAACTTGTACATTTATAATAGTAGTAGGACTGGACAGTCAAGTGACATGGGGCCTCGAATTTACGCTACCGACGCGACGAGACGAACGAACAATAAAATAAAATACTATACTAACTGTTCCTTTCTGTCAAATATTGACAGAAAGGAACAGTTAGTATAGTAAAATTGACGATCATTTTAAGAATCTTCTTCGCAATTTTTTCGATATTCACGATTCCATCATCACTATTAAAGCCTTCCCTGAACTTGGCAAATTGTTCCAAGATCAAAATTAGCCAATATTAGGTCCAGCCGTTCTCGAGTTTTAGCGAGACAAAGGAACTGCAATGGCAGTTTTTGATATTTTATCTGCCGTTGGGGGCAGACAAAGCGTCATCTGGGGCCTAGGTGGTATCAAAAATTGTCAATAAGAATTTTCGATTCTTTTTCTGAGACCAGGCGACGCTTGGTAACCTTGTCGTGTCAAAAAGCTGTCAAATGTCACGAATTTAAAAACCCTCATTCATTTAGGTTTAGGAAGATAATACTAGCTGTTTCGCAACTTCGTTCATATCCGTACAATTTTAATCACGAATTCAAATCGAGTTGACGTAATAACGATTTACAATCCTAATATCAATTCATATCGATGCTGATTCGATATGGGCACTGATTGCTGTGATTTGTTTAGCAATCAGCGACCGGTAGTGATTCGATACATGATAACAATTGACAGGAATACTGATCCCACGAGTTGTATTACTGGACTCATCTCCTTGACTAGCTCTCCGCCTTCCCGCGGCTTCGTTCGAATCGAATAAAAATTAAAAAGTTCAATTTCCATATAGGTTTTTAAATAACACTCACGGAATTGTATAAGACAGACTTCCCTTAAGAGTTCGTCGTAAAATCTCGGATATAGTTTATTTAAAGAAAATCATAAATAATCTCATAGATGCTCCTGGTTTGTACAATATAATTAAGATTAATGTAGGTTAGGTTAGTCCTTCCTCACTTTTGTCCCATTTTATATTCCAACATATAGTACAAATTATCGTCGAAATTCGTTTTTTTGTAGATCGACTGCACAATTTAACGACTTTCTACGTGTTCATTATGATACTGATCCTTTCTTAATCAAACTTTCTTCTATCAGGCGGCTTGCAACTACGGAATATTTCTCATCTGATAGTTATGTAATACTTAATACTAATTGAGTGTATGGTACTGCGAATCAGCGGTTCTCTTCTCTTTTCTTTCTTTTTATTTTCTTGTTACGTAATTATTATTATTATTATTACTTTTTTCATCTCATTACTTCATGGTTACTGCTTTTTTACTTTTTTTTACTTTTTTTTAATTATAGCACTCAAAAGCTGTAAAAACTTTTAAAAGGCTTTTTGTTTCTATTTTGTTATGATATTGTTATATGTTTAGCTGTAAGTTTTTCTGTACAAATAAAATAAAATTTAACAAAAATAAGTAAGCGTGATTACTTATTTTTGCGTTTAAGGCGTGATGCTTACCACCTACTACTACAGGTATAGAAAGAATACTAAATTTTGATGGCGTTGTACATTTTTTTATCTATGGACGCTTTTACATAACTTACCGATGGTAAGTTCTCGAAGAATTTGTGTTACGGGTACCAGCTAACGGAAATATACTTGATACTTAATTACTGTACATAATATATTTAAGGTTTTTATTATTTAATACGCATCTATAACCCAGGCTTGAGCGTCAAGGCGCTAACTCCTGAGCCACAGAAGTCGTCAAAATTTTACCGGGATATATTTTTTTTATATATCAAGGCTATAAATTTTGTTATGTGTGTCCGTTAAAATTCATAGTGCTCACATAAAAAACTGGCATGTAATCTCAGTCCAAATAAAAAAGTGGAGTGGACAGAGAACCACAAAGTGAGGCTGGTCTAAATTACGCATCGCCGTGCTATTTCACAGGTTCAGCCACACACATGTAACGAGACTATGCCGTACTAAATATATACCTTGTAAGGCGAGCTATCACTGTTTGTGGTTTCGACGACCTCTGTGGCTCAGTGGTTCAGCGCGTTGGTGCTCAAGCCGGGGGTCGCGGGTTCGAATCCCGCCGAAGGAACAAAAAGTTTTTCTGAGTTCCTGGGTCATGGATGTGTATTAAATATGTGTATAATATAATAAAAATCTTAAATATATGTATAGTATAAAAGTATTAAATATACTTCCCGTTTTCTGGTACCTGTAACACAAGTTCTACGGATACTTAGCACGGGGCCAGATTAACGTGGTGTGAAACGTCCATAGATAGATATTTATTTATTTATTTATTTATACATAAAAAACCGGCCTCAGTTTTTATTTGACAAATCTCTGTTATATATAAGGCAATGTTGATTGATTGATGTACATGCATGACGCACAGTCCAAACCCTTACTATTTAAATAAAACACAGGCTTGAAATTTGAAATTTTGCCCACGCATTTCTCATATGACGTAGGCATCCACTAAGGAAGGATTTTTGAAAATTCAACTCCCAAGGAGGTAAAATAGGTTACAAAAGTTTGTATGTAAGTTTTATTTTTGTAAGGTATCCTCCTATATCATCCTTACATATGAAATTGGCGTTTTGTCCTACTGGCCACTTTGATCTCAAATATATCTTCTTTGGTTAGGAATTCCAATTTCACATTTATACCGCTATTTACTCATGCATTGTGTTTCGAAAACCGTAATTCTTTTGGTTTTTTCTTTGCGTCACTCTGTTTACAAAATGGAAAACTTGAAATATCTTATTATTTTCGAGTACGAGTTCCACCGTGGCACGAGTGCTGCAGAAACGGCTCGAAGGATTAATGATGTGTATGGCGGCGGTGTCGCAAAAGAAAACACAGTACGTTTAATATTTCGTATGAACGTAAGGAAAACATAATGGATTACGTATTTTAGCGTTTTCTAAAATTTTGCCCCTAGGTGATTAAAAATAGGTGATGAAAGTTTAAAATTAAAATCGTCGCGGGCGAAGGTTGGGCAATTAATGCTAGTATGTAAATAAATGTCGATATTTCAAACAAAATATAAAAATTACCCGAACAAGTAAAGTAAATGCATAAATTCAAGTATATTTAAGTATATAAATTACTATAGCATCATGTCCAATCACTAGCTATCAATATCAATTTATCGAAAGTTGTTATATTAATTGCAGCAATTAAGCAATTGTTTGTAATAACTCTACTAATGTGCATTATTTTTTGCAGATCGGAAAGAGAGCACGTAGAAAGCTGCCCGCGCCCACAGGTAAAAACTATGTTCTAAGAAAGCGGGATGACATATTTTATCGCCATACTGATTTTATAATAATGATAACACACATTTTACCTGAAGTTGTTCGGCCACAAGCCCGCAACTTCAGTACAGGAGAAAGAAAAAAAAAACACTACCCCGCAAAGGAGAAAAGATTTTTTAAGAAAAACATAATAATAATAATAGCTCCCCACACCGATTTCGGTGACGGTGGCCGGTTTCATTGAAACCAGGCCAGCTACGCAGGAGTTATTTTATAGCGCACAAGTGTGTGCGCAGTACACAAGATCACTCTCTCTTCCTTTACTCTCGAAACCCAGTGGGACGGACATACCGACACGACTGGCAAGAGATCAGGATGCATGGATCATCTTTCTTGTCAGACAATCAGGTGGTCAGCCTGCAGTGTGCTAACCAAACTTGAAAACAACTTTGTTTATCCAATGCGGGAATCGAACCCATGACCTCCGAGTCGAGAGCCAAGCTCTAAACCACTGGGCCACGGAGGCTGTTTGTATAATAGGCTAGACGACAGATGTATTGCATAAATGAGTACTCTTAAATTCGACGAACAGTATACTAAAAATCTATATTTTAATAAGTACAGCGATTTTTTTACAAAAGTCTCCTGATAACGCTCCATACAAAAGTCGTACCTAACTGTGAGGTCACTATTAGGAAAAAGTGTATGAAATATAAGGCCGCAGGAACATATCTGTAAATATCTACGAATTTTTGTTCGCTTCAGTTCATACTTACCATAGTGACCGCGAGAGTCAACAGTCGGAAATGATTTTCCTCGTGTGTGGGTGGCATAACGAAAATCTCACTCGAAACATAATAAAATACAGTCTCAGTTTTAAAATGACAACGAATGTAATAACAAATACTATAAAATCTAGTCTTTCCGGAGCGAATTTGATGTATTGCTTCAAACCTTTGTATGCAAACTCATTGAAAACGGGAGAGAAATGTCCAAGGATATTAATGCCTCTAATATTGAGGAGTTATTGTTAATTACTGCCCCCATGGGCCATACAATAATACGGTCAGCAGAACAGTTGGTGAACTTAAAGATTCACCATTCATAAGCACTGACATGGATGAACGCCGTACGTGAAATACAATGTAACTGATATTTTAGAAATACTCGTATGACAAACGCGAAAAGTATATATTTTTTATTTATTTATTTAATATAGGTAACTATAAACTTTCACAAATAGTTTGCAGTTTCCCACAAAACTGTAGGTCTTAAGTGGCCACATTGAGTGAATTGTATTATAAAACATCGTCTTTTCAATTTCAATAGATGATGTTTCTTAATACGATTCATGTATTCATGTGGCCATTTTAGACCTGCTTTGTCACTGATTAACAGATTATAATAAATTCTGTATTTGCAAAATTACAAAAAAAACAACAGTGCAGTACTGAAAAAAATAATTACAAAATGGGTTAAACGGTAGCTTAAAGCGGTTTCTTCCAGACAACCATCCCAGCAGGAAAAGTTAAAATCATATAAATACAATACGAATGGATAAAACTAACACATACCGGTTGTATGATTACTGTATGGTTGTAGATTATGCCGGTTTCTCACCACTGAACTTTGAATGTACAGTAGGTACATTCGAACTCATAGACTTTTTTACCTTGCAATCAAACCTCATACTATTATTGTTATTTTTTCTCAGTAAAACTTTTGCTGTGGCAACATATAGAGGCCAAAGAACTATGTTTAATGTGATCCTGTTTATTTTGCCATCAAATTGTATAACCTTTTTTTTTTTTTAATAAAGCTTTCGTTGTTGACCGTACTAGCAAAGTTAATTAGTATAGCTAGAACAAATGCCAACCATCTACTGGCATCTACGCGATCCTGTGAGCTGTCAGGGAAAATAGTGCGCATTGTGCAGACTGAGAGTTATGGCGGTTCTAATGTGAAACCCTTAATTAATGTTACTAGTGGTCGCCATTGCTAGTCATTGCCATCGCCGACGCCCAGTGGTCGAATATCGACCATTCATTTCATTCTAAGTTTGAACTTTTTAAGGGTTCGTTTGCCTCTTAGACGTAAAGGAAAGAAATAAAAATGTTAATGTTGTCTATTGAATGTGAAAGACATATTGACAAACGTTAACGTGTGACAAAATTCTATCAAACGCATGGTAGTGCGAGTTATTAATCTGAGGTAGTGTGTGTAGCGTTATTTTAATTAGTTTAGATTCATAAAAACAATTATAAAAATAAAAGTTAAAAACTTTATAACCCTACTACACAAACTATGTAGCCTAATTATGTAACCCGGGCAATTATTACGAATCTATTGACACCCCATTCATTTTTAGGCGGACACAGTAGTTTAGGCGCTACGATGGAACAAACATACATACATACACACATACATAGAAAGCCTTTACCCTTCCTTTTGGATTCGCTTTAGTCGTGTAAAAAAATAGTGCAGTTCACTTATATTTCATAATTATTATAAACTTTAACTGTGCCAAATTTTATACTCCTACGTTTGCATAATTTTCTTAAAAGGGGTAAAAAGTATTTGCTTTACGTAATTTTACATATTATAAAATGAAGTCTCTTCCATCGCTGTTCGCTTAGAATTTAGATCTTTTAAACGGATTTTAATGCAGTTTTCAGCAATGGATAGAGTGAATCAAGAGGAAGGTTTATATGTATTGCACCCATGCGAAGCTGGGGCGGGTTGCTAGTATTTGATATTCAATTATTTGTACTCTCCATTGATATTCTACAAGATAAAATCTCAACGCATGGGTGGTTTTATGTAGCATCCTGAAATAGGAGTGACATATTATGAGTCATGACGCACCATGTGAGGGCACGTTTTCAATTTTCTATAACAATTGAAGGACTTTAATACGAATTTAATTTTATGTGCCTCTATGTAATATTAATTTGTATGTGTGTGCTCTGTCTGCAATAGCTGGAACATACACGGAGGCTTGTTTTTAGTTTAATTTAGTAATCTGTGCTAATTTTATGACACATTGTTTTGCAAAATCAATAACAGAACCTTTGGTTACACGATTTACTGCTTATGTAAGGCGATTTAGGCAGATTTTTAAAAATCGAAAAAAAATCTAGTCGAATATAAATTAGTCTACTGCGCTGAGAAGGTCCTTGACTAGACAATTTTTGAATTTGCAAAACGTTCTAAAAAATTTCGTACCACAGTGCTTGTAACCAAACTGCTTGACCGATTTTTTTTTCGTTATTTTCGGAAGGCATGAGAATAGGTCGTAAACTATTTTTATACCGCTAGATGACAATTTATATAGTAAAGTATAACGTTTGCAGGAAGAGCTAGTATTCGTAATAAACTACGACCGTATCCATAACACAATCAAACCTTTTTTCCTTTTTACTTGTTAAAAAAGCGATGATGCTTTCCAATTAATTAGACGTTTACAAACAGACAACGTGCCGATTACCCTATTAACGATAAATCACAGCTGTGAGCAGAATAATTTAAGTGAAAACCATAGATTCATCTGAATAATGTCTGCGTAGTTAATAGCTCTGCGCAAACGGGCCATATTCGCATCCGATCGCTGTAGCGCGCTACCGCAACACTTATAAAGATTTGAGCAGTCGATCGCTACTAGTCGTTAGTAATTACTACATTCTTATCGGCGTGAGGTGTAGGGCAGGAGGAGTCATAGCGGGAGTTGACGTAGTGAGTCGTTTGTAGCCACGACAAGAAGTTAATCGCGGATGTTGCTTTACGCCCGAAATTAATAACGTATCTAAAATCTTAGATTGACTTCAATCTTAAATTCTCAAACATAAATTGACGTAAATTGACGTGCAGTTAATCCTGGGATCGATGAAATGTATTGAAATCTTGATCTCAGATAGTTAAAATGAGATTAAGATTGATTATTAATTTCGGGCCTTAGTGAATCTCCGATGTCAGGCTGCACGTTTGCAGACTTACATACACCTGACATAGCTCCTGCATACGAAATGTACGAGGAAGCATATAAACATTACTTAGATTAGATACTAATACGAAATATACTAGTACCTAGTACCTACCTACTGTTATAATTATTGAATATGCAGATTTACAAAATCGTAGACTACTAAAAAGCATTGGACCTACTTCAGTGACTTTGAATGCTGTTTATATTTATATCATAAATAAAGATTATCCCTTTAATTTGGTAATTTAAGGAAAAAAACAGGTTGTCGCTGGCCACCGGCCGCGGTCGCATGTGGCTCGTACGCGCCCCACAGCAACGGGACCGACACTGTAGCCCACAATTCATTTGAATGTATTCATTGCGAATTATGTTGTCCGCTGGTCTGACAATGAATTGGTTCCATAGTAACAATTTACCAATACATTTATTTACTAAGCGCTTTCCCGTTCAAAAACCTATAAGTAAACCTTTTCTATTAAATATCGGTTACCAAGATGTTACCAAAATAGATACTTAATAAATATTGTGATTTTTAGGGTCAATTCACACCGAAATGAAAATATACGTGACGCGGTACTGCATTTATAAGATAGCTCTTCAAAATTGAACTTAATTCATTACATAAGACAACACACACAAACACGTTTCATTGTAGGAGTTCGAATGTCAAGTTGCACCGCGTAGTGCATGTATACGTAATACGACTGATATGTCCTTATGGGCTACAAAAAAAATCTTTTTTTTTTCTACAATTCAAATTCATCTTTGGATGTCTATAGGAATTACCTAGGAGTCTATTGAAGTCGTAAAACATGTTTTAGATTTTTTTTTTAATATAGAAAAAGTATTTGTGAGAAAATAAACAATATATTATTATTATTTTTGTATAATATAGTAAAATTCTTAAATATATTATGTATAGTAGAAAAGTATTAAATATAATATTTTCGACGTCTGGTACCCGTAATACAAGTTCTTCGAGAACTTAGCACGCACGGGGCCAGATTGACATGGTGTGAATGCGAAATAGTCCTTAAAGGGTTGTGCGCTCGATAGAACTGAAAATTTTTGTATCTTTGAAACCTTTTTTCTCAGTCATAGTCGTATTAAAAAATACCAAAAAAAAATAGCCGAGGACTGTCTTTTTATAAATTGAAATTTTTATTTAAATATTGATTAAAAAATATGCTAATTTCACCCTTTTTTCAAAGTTAAAATCTTTTTTCTCTTCTTCTACAAGTCACACGAGTGTGAAAATTATTTCAGTATTTTAAGTAAGTCAAGACCCAGGGGAGCGCCGTTTCAGTTTTTGCAAATGTTGTCTCGAATATTTATAGCGATTTTTTATCCGATTTCAATACTCTCCGGTCGGCGCGATACGCCCTTGTCGCCTACAAAATCAGTATGGGACTTGACGCTCAAGGTCACTGCCATTATACGGAGGCTTAACAAACACGACATTAATTCTGCACCTGTGACGAGTATTTTTATAATACATTAATCGTTACTTTCGTCACAGCTGCAGGACCAGTTCTGAGTATTTACGATATGCGTGAGGTTACTTTTATCTATAAATGGCAACTGACCTACTGCGCAAGCTACTGAACGGATTTTGCGGATATTTCGAACCAGTAATG
>JAYRCH010000328.1:0-45109 GCA_037179445.1 Phengaris alcon alcon
CCTAACCTAACCTAACCTAACCTAACCTAACCTAACCTAACCTAACCTAACCTAACCTAACCTAACCTAACCTAACCTAACCTAACCTAACCTAACCTAACCTAACCTAACCTAACCTAACCTAACCTAACCTAACCTAACCTAACCTAACCTAACCTAACCTAACCTAACCTAACCTAACCTAACCTAACCTAACCTAACCTAACCTAACCTAACCTAACCTAACCTAACCTAACCTAACCTAACCTAACCTAACCTAACCTAACCTAACCTAACTAACCTAACCTAACCTAACCTAACCTAACCTAACCTAACCTAACCTAACCTAACCTAACCTAACCTAACCTAACCTAACCTAACCTAACCTAACCTAACCTAACCTAACCTAACCTAACCTAACCTAACCTAACCTAACCTAACCTAACCTAACCTAACCTAACCTAACCTAACCTAACCTAACCTAACCTAACCTAACCTAACCTAACCTAACCTAACCTAACCTAACCTAACCTAACCTAACCTAACCTAACCTAACCTAACCTAACCTAACCTAACCTAACCTAACCTAACCTAACCTAACCTAACCTAACCTAACCTAACCTAACCTAACCTAACCTAACCTAACCTAACCTAACCTAACCTAACCTAACCTAACCTAACCTAACCTAACCTAACCTAACCTAACCTAACCTAACCTAACCTAACCTAACCTAACCTAACCTTTTTTTTTTTTTTTTTTTTTTGATATCGCAGGGGAAAGGTCATTAGGCCCTTCCCGGGTTGGGGAACCCGGGGGTATGTGGGACTCCCGGCGCGACTCGCCGATTTACCCACTAAAACTAACCTGCGGATTGCCATCAGCCGCTAAATGGGGAGTGTCCCGGATCTGTCTAGCACAGGACACCCCCCGCGACCGGCCGGTCTACCTCAATAGGGACCGGACTTCCACCACAATTAGGGGCCGCTCCGACAACCTGAAGCGTCCCCCTCGGCGCCGGGACTAGCTAAGCCGGGGAGGTTCCCATCCTCTCCCGGAGCCCCGTTAGACGGAGGTTTGGAGGTTCGCATAACGACGCCTCCGCGCTCCCGTCCTACGCCGGCGGAGCGGAACAGAGGATTGATCGTTTTCTCTGTCCCGCTCCGCGGCCTCTTTCCGCGAAATGACGGCTTCGCAGAAAGAGACCGCCGCCTGCCAGGCCTCATCGCTCTCGAGCATGCAGCGCACCACACTCGAGAGCGAGAGGTCCCGCCCAAGCACTGCCACGAGATCGTGGCGCTGCACGGCCCATCGATCGCACACCTCTAAGGTGTGCTGGGCCGTGTCCTCCGCAGCGCCACATTGGTGGCAGGCTGGCGTTGGCTCCCTCCTGGCAACCAACCTAACCTAACCTAACCTAACCTAACCTAACCTAACCTAACCTAACCTAACCTAACCTAACCTAACCTAACCTAACCTAACCTAACCTAACCTAACCTAACCTAACCTAACCTAACCTAACCTAACCTAACCTAACCTAACCTAACCTAACCTAACCTAACCTAACCTAACCTAACCTAACCTAACCTAACCTAACCTAACCTAACCTAACCTAACCTAACCTAACCTAACCTAACCTAACCTAACCTAACCTAACCTAACCTAACCTAACCTAACCTAACCTAACCTAACCTAACCTAACCTAACCTAACCTAACCTAACCTAACCTAACCTAACCTAACCTAACCTAACCTAACCTAACCTAACCTAACCTAACCTAACCTAACCTAACCTAACCTAACCTAACCTAACTAACCTAACCTAACCTAACCTAACCTAACCTAACCTAACCTAACCTAACCTAACCTAACCTAACCTAACCTAACCTAACCTAACCTAACCTAACCTAACCTAACCTAACCTAACCTAACCTAACCTAACCTAACCTAACCTAACCTAACCTAACCTAACCTAACCTAACCTAACCTAACCTAACCTAACCTAACCTAACCTAACCTAACCTAACCTAACCTAACCTAACCTAACCTAACCTAACCTAACCTAACCTAACCTAACCTAACCTAACCTAACCTAACCTAACCTAACCTAACCTAACCTAACCTAACCTAACCTAACCTAACCTAACCTAACCTAACCTAACCTAACCTAACCTAACCTAACCTAACCTAACCTAACCTAACCTAACCTAACCTAACCTAACCTAACCTAACCTAACCTAACCTAACCTAACCTAACCTAACCTAACCTAACCTAACCTAACCTAACCTAACCTAACCTAACCTAACCTAACCTAACCTAACCTAACCTAACCTAACCTAACCTAACCTAACCTTTTTTTTTTTTTTTTTTTTTTTTTTGACGGGGGGAAATACGTTACGTATCCCCCGCCGCCCCCGGGGGAGGGCGGCAGGGGTATGACGGGCTCCCCCGGCGCGAGATGGAGTGCGCCGGGGTTTACCGTCTAAAACCCCCCGATGCCCATCTTCAGCGCCAATGGAGGGGCCGTGGAAACGCGAGAGCATTCTTCCACGACCCCCCAGCGCGTGCCGCATCCGGCTCCCTTCTAATGCGGCGGCCTGGTATTATGCCGCCGCTTGCCTCTCCGAGAGCTCCCCGGGCATTGGGGAGCTTTCCTCTCGGGGCCCATAGTGTGGGCGGCGATCCCCCGATCACCGCCCACGGGCCTAGGCTTCCATCACCTCTACGGCGGGGGCGGACGGAACCGCCCTTGCGCCGGCCTTGGGCTCTTTGAACCGGGCCTTTTTGGTGGGAGCCTTTCCCTTCGCGCTGGGAGGCGGCTTTGCGACACAGCCGCCTCCGCCCAGCACATGTGCCTTCTCCGGCCTGCCGGCAGCCTCGCACAGGAAGCAGTTGGGCGCTTCCCTGCACTCGGCCGCCTTGTGCCCCGGTTTCCCGCAGCGGAAACAGCTCCGGCTGCGGTCTACCGGGCACTGGCACTTCGCCGCTACGTGGCCGGTGTCCTGGCAGCGAAAGCAGCGCTTAGGCCTCGCAGCCAGCAGCGCCACTCTCGCCGACACCCAACCAACTCGCAGCCGCCCTGAGCTTACAAGCTTCTTGGCGGCCGCGACCGGGACACGCATCCAAATTGACGCGTCCCCTCTTGGTCCCACCGACAATTGGCCCGACCGAATGTCGTCGGCCGAGCACCCACCTTCCTTCGCGACCGCCTCGATGACGTCGGCGGCCGCTACTGAGTCGTCCAAACCGGCCACGCGGATCTCCGCGCACAAGACCGGGCGGGCGACTTTTACATCCTCCGGTGGTAGGACGGATCTAAGCCTCGAGGCAAAGGCGTCCGCCTTTTCTTGCGCGCCCTCACCAGCAATGGTGAGGACGCGCGCTCCTGTTTCGGCCAGGCGGAAACCGAGCCTGGGGATACCGAGCTCCCCCAGGTCGATCGCCGCTCTAGCCTGTCCTAGTACCTTCGCGTACGTCACCCCCCTTTCAGCAGCGTTAGCCCCCAGGGTGAGGGTGACAGCCGCAGTCGTGGGAGGGCGAAGTTTCGCTCTCTTCTTTTTTGGGGCGACTTTGGCTGGTGTAGCCGCCCCTTCTTTGTTTTCTTGGCCTTGCGTGGACCTTTTGTCGTCCACGGGGCCTCGGCGGGGGAGGGGTTGGTATTTTCCCCCCCTTGCGCCGCCTCTTTAGCGGCCATTGATGGCTGCTTCTTCTTTTTGGCCTTGCCTTTGCCCTTGGCTTTTGGCGGGGCCGGTATTGGCGGTGCCTCAATTGGGGCCGCCGCACTCGGTGCCGCCATCTCAGCGTAGGTGGGCGCTGTCGCCTTCGTGGGCTTCGGCGCCTTCGGTCTATTCTCCGCCGGCGTGATGCCTATAGTGGCACTATCCGCCGCCAGCGGAGGCCTCCTCCTTGGCTCCGGGAGGAGCCTATCTTCTATGCCGGCAAGTCTCGCGTTGAGCATGTTGCCGAGTGTCTCTATGTTTGAGCGAGAGACCTCGGCCAACAGCTCACGCAAGTCTTTTTCGGCGGGCACGGCTGGACGTCGGCGCATCTCCTCTAGCTCGCGACGCAGATCAGCCACCTGCCTTTGGAGTTGCACGTTTTGCGCCTCCAGTCTCGTCATCTCCTCCGTCATCGAACGGCTCCTCAGTTCGGCGACGGCCACCTTTATGTTGGCGACCGCCTCCTTGAGACACCGTTGAAACGTGCCCTTTAAGTTCTGAGACTTCGTGGCGACCATAGTTACAGCCTCCAACGAAGTCTCGACACTTTTGGCCAGAGCATAGGTTGTCTGCTCCGACCTGTCTCCTTCGGTAGCTGCGGCGGGGATTGCGCAGATGGTGGCGCGCGCCTCCCGCGCAGTTCTCATTCTCTCGGCAACCTCTTCTGCAGCCTGAAGTTGAAGAGCCGCCTCCTTCTCACGATTTAATTCGGCTTGGGCTTTAGCCAGACCGACATACTGGCCGGTCGTTGGCGGCCGGCCGCGTCCTCTCTTGGCTTTCGGCACCGCACCTTTGCTGGTGGACGGCGCCGCCTCTGTCTCGTCCGGGTGTAACCGCCGCTTAAGGGGGGTCGTACGTCCGGTGGGTGCGGGCAATCCCTCGGAGTCCAGTGACATGGAAGATATGCAACTGGAGTCCGAGAGACAGTCCTCGCTGTCAATTTCGGGTATGTCACGTCCTTGTTGTGGTGGCGGCATGATCACGTCGCGCGTGAGCAATACGCGCGGCAGATCTCGGTCGCCCCGCAACTTCTTTTTCTGCATCAATTTCAGCAGCCGCTCCACGCCGTTGGTCTGCGGCTGGCTGAAATCGACGTCCTCGTCGGTAAGGAGGCCCGTCTCCGGCGCGGTAATGTGCGCCAGCTTCGGGCCTGGTTGCGCCATCGCGCCTCTCTCCTTCTCTACCGTCTTTACCACGGTCTCCTCCAACTCCGACTCCACAGCAACAGGTGCCCCCCCCGTATACGTGGGGCGACCCCCCGCCGAAGCGGGAGTGTGGGATTCCCTCGTAAGAGGACCCACCCGGGGAATACTTTTCTTGTTGCACTCCATGATTGCTCGGATATGGGCTGAGTCACGCCCGATCCATTAGGGGGGATTCTGCCCCAGTGCCCTTGGGACGAGCCGCCTGCTCGCCACGCATCCCACGGCCAGGCACCACAAACCCTGGATTAGGGGCCGTAAAAGCCCATCCATCATCATTCAAACAAAAACCTAACACGCAAAACCTAACACACACGCACAGAAGAATAAATAAAAGAGAAAAGATAGAAAGAAAAGGTGATGAAAGATAGAAAAATAAATAAAACAATGCAAAAAAGAAGAGTAAACTATAAAAAGGTGGTGAAAAGATAGAGATAGACCGGCGTTCAGCCGCCTGAGTACCTCACCCCGTGTAGAGAGCGGAGTGGCGCACCCAGGCGTTGCCCAGGGACACCAACGTGGAGGAACCGGTATCGTCCCCAACCTAACCTAACCTAACCTAACCTAACCTAACCTAACCTAACCTAACCTAACCTAACCTAACCTAACCTAACCTAACCTAACCTAACCTAACCTTTTTTTTTTTTTTTTTTTTTTTTTTTTTTTTTTTTTTTTTTTTTTTTTTGACGGGGGGAAATACGTTACGTATCCCCCGCCGCCCCCGGGGGAGGGCGGCAGGGGTATGACGGACTCCCCCGGCGCGAGATGGAGTGCGCCGGGGTTTACCGTCTAAAACCCCCCGATGCCCATCTTCAGCGCCAATGGAGGGGCCGTGGGAAACGCGAGAGCATTCTTCCACGACCCCCCAGCGCGTGCCGCATCCGGCTCCCTTCTAATGCGGCGGCCTGGTGTTATGCCGCCGCTTGCCTCTCCGAGAGCTCCCCGGGCATTGGGGAGCTTTCCTTCTCGGGGCCCATAATGTGAGCGGTGATCCCCCGATCACCGCCCACGGGCCTAGGCGTCCAACTCCATGGCGGGGGCGGGCGGAACCGCCCTTGCGCCGTTGGCCTTGGGCTTTTTGTGCCGGGCCTTCTTTGTTGGCGCTTTTCTCTTCGCGCCGGGAGGCGGCTTCGCTACGCAGCCGCTTCCTCCCAACACATGCGCCTTCTCCGGCCTGCCGGCAGCCTCGCACAAGAAGCAGTTGGGCGCTTCCTTGCACTCGGCTGCCTTGTGACCCGGTTTCCCGCAGCGGAAACAGCTCCGGCTGCGGTCTACCGGGCACTGGCACTTCGCCGCCACGTGGCCGGTGTCCTGGCAGCGGAAGCAGCGCTTAGGCCTCGCGGCCAGCAGCGCCACTCTCGCCGACACCCAGCCAACCCGCAGCCGCCCTGAGCTTGTGAGCTTCTTGGCGGCCGCGACCGGGACACGCATCCACAATGATGCGTCCCCGCGTGGCCCTACCGTCAATTGGCCCGACCGAATGTCGTCGGCCGAGCACCCACCTTCCTTCGCGACCGCCTCGATGACGTCGGCGGCCGCTACTGAGTCGTCCAACCCGGCCACGCGGATCTCCGCGCACAGTACCGGGCGGGCGACTTTTACATCGTCCGGGGGCAAGACGGACCTCAGCCTAACGGCGAAGGCGTCCGCCTTCTCTTGCGCACCCTCACCAGCAATGGTGAGGACGCGCGCTCCTGTCTCGGCCAGTCGGAAACCGAGCCTGGGGATGCCGAGTTCCCCCAGGTCGATCGCCGCTCGGGCCGCGGCCAACACCTTGGCGTACGTCACCCCCCTTTCAGCAGCGTTCGCCCCCAGGGTGAGGGTGACCGCCGCAGTCGTGGGAGGGCGAAGTTTCGCCTTTTTCTTCCTCTTTGGGGCGGCTTTGGCTGGTGTAGCCGCCCCCTTCTTCTTCTTGGCCTTGCGTGGACCTGCAACTGTCCACGGGGCCTCGGCGGGGGAGGGGTTGGTGTTCTCCCCCCCTTGCGCCGCTTCTCTTGCGGCCATTGTTGGCCGCTTCTTCTTTGCCTTCTTAGGCTTAGACGGGGCCGGTGCAGGCGGTGCCTCTTTAGGGGCCGCCGCACTTTGTGCCGCTGTTTCCGCATATGTGGGGGGAGCCGATGCCTTTTTAGGTTTCGGCGCCTTCCCCTTCGGTGCCTCTGGTGTTGGGGCACCGACACAGTCCGCTGCCAGTGGCGGCCGTCTTCGAGGCTCCGGCAAGAGACGGTCCTCTAGTCCGGCCAGCCTGGCGTTGAGCATGTTGCCCAAGGTCTCTATATTAGAGCGAGAGACCTCGGCCAACAGCTCGCGCATGTCATTTCCAATGGGCGCGGGAGGTCGCCGGCGCAGCTCTTCCAGCTCGCGGCGCAAGTTCGCCACTTGCTCCTGGAGCCGCGCGTTTTGGGCTTCCAGTCGCGCCATTTCGTCGCTCATGGAGCGACTTCTCATCTCGGTTACGGCCGCCTTAATGTTGGCGACCGCCTCCTTGAGGAAACGTTGGTAAGTCCCCTTTAGGTTGCTGGATTTGCTGGCGACCATTGTTATGGTTTCCAGCGACCTTTCCACACTCGTGTTGAGTGCCGAGCTTGTCTTCTCCTGGTCGCCCTCGACCGGTGAGAGGTTTGGGTGGGGGGATGCTCGTGTTTCCCTTGCCGCCCGTGCCGTCTCCGCGACCTCCCACTCCGCCTCCAATCGAAGGCTCTCCGCCTTTTCGCGGTTTAGCTCCGCCTGGGCTTTAGCTAGACCGACATACTGGCCGGTCGTTGGTGGCCTGCCGCGTCCTCTTTTGGCCTTCGGCACCGCACCTTTGCTGGTGGACGGCGCCGCCTCTGTCTCGTCCGGGTTCCGCCTCTTAAGGGGGGTCGTACGTCCGGTGGGTGCGGGCAATCCCTCGGAGTCCAGCGACATGGAAGACATGCAGCTGGAGTCCGAGAGATAGTCCTCGCTGTCTCTGTCAGGTATTGTGCGCGGCGGCAGTATCACGTCGCGCGTGAGAAGCACGCGCGGTAAGTCTGGGTCGCCCCGCATCTTCTTTTTCTGCATTAACTTCAGTAGCCGCTCAACCCCGTTGGGCTGCGGCTGACTGAAGTCAACGTCTTCGTCGGTCAGGAGGCCCGTCTCCGGCGCGGTAATGTGCGCCAGCTTCGGGCCTGGTTGCGCCATCGCGCCTCGCTCCTTTTCTACCGTCTTAACCACGGTCTCCTCATCCGACCTCGCAGCAATTGACCCCTCCGTATACATGGGTCTGACTCTGTCCGAAGACAGAGTGTGGGATTCCCCGGCATTGCCGGGACCCACCCGGAGAATACTTTGATTGTTGCGACCTTCCATTCCGTTTACTCCGACACCCCGGGTCGCGGTCTCTTTTTTCGGGGGTGAGCTCCCCCATCAGAAGAGTTAAATAAAAAGGAAAGATAGTTGGAGATGAAAGAAAAGGTGGTGAAAGATAGAAAAACAAAATAAAACTAATGCAAAAACAAGAAAGTTAAACAAAATAGATGGTGAAAGATAGAGAAGAAAAGATAGCGCCAGCCTTCAGCCGCGTGGGTACCTCACCCCGCAAAAGACGGGGTGGCGCACCCAAGCGTTGCCCAGGGCCACGAACGAGGACGAACTGGCTGAGCCCCAACCTTTTTTTTTTTTTTTTTTTTTTTTTTTTTTTTTTTTTTTTTTTTTTGACGGGGGGAAATACGTTACGTATCCCCCGCCGCCCCCGGGGGAGGGCGGCAGGGGTATGACGGGCTCCCCCGGCGCGAGATTGAGTGCGCCGGGGTTTACCGTCTAAAACCCCCCGATGCCCTTCTTCAGCGCCTTTAACGGGGCCGTGGGAATCGCAAAGCATTCTGCCACGACCCCGCAGCGCGTGCCGCAACCGGCCCACTTCCTTAGCCGCAACCGGCTCCTTCTCCGAGAGCTCCCCGGGCATTGGGGAGCTTGTCTTCTCGGGGCCCATGCTGTGGGCGGTGATCCCCCGATCACCACCCACGGGCCTATGCTTCTACCTCCATTGCGGCGGGGGCGGGTTGAGCCGCCCTAGCGCCTTGGGCTTGCGGCCTCTTGAGCCGGGCCCTGGAGGGAGCCTTTCGCTTCCCTTTCGTGCTAGGGGGCGGCTTTGCGAAGACGCAGCTGCCGCTTCCCAGCACGTGTGCCACCTCCTTCTTGCCAGTGGCCTCACACAGCGAGCAGTGCGGATCCGCTCCGCAATCTGCCGCCTTGTGCCCCGGCTTCCCGCACCGGAAACAGCTCCGGCTACGGTCCACCGAGGACTGGCATTTCGCCGCGACGTGGCCGGTGTCCTGGCATCGGTAGCATCGCTTTGGTCTCGCGACCAGCAACGCCACCTTCGCCGAGACCCAGCCCACGCGAAGCCGCCCAGATTTGAGCAGCTTTTTGACGGCCGCAACGGGGACGCTCATCCATAAGGACGCGTCGCCTCTTGGTCCCACCACTATTTTACCCGACCTGATGGAGCTGGTCGGGCATCCTCCTTCTTGTGAGGCCGCCAGGATGACTTGGGCGGCCGTCACTGAGTCGTCCAGCCCGGTGACGCGCATCTCCGCGCATTTGACCGGGCGGCCGACTCTCACAACTTCTGGGCTAAGGACGGTCCTAAGCTTAGTAGCAAAGGCGTCCGCCTTCTCCTGCGCCCGCTCACCGTCTATGGTGAGCACGCGCGCGCCAGTTTGAGCCAGGCGGAAACCGAGCTTGGGGATGTCGAATTCCCCAAGATCGATCTTCGCTCTGGCTTCCTTGAGTAGGCTGGCGTACGTAACCCCCTTCTCCGCAGCCTTCTCCTCAAGAGTGAGGGTAACGGCCGCAGTGGCGGGGGTGCGCAGCTTCGCCTTCTTCTTCTTAGGGGCGACTTTGGATGGAGTAGTCGCCCCCTTCTTCTTCTTGGCCTTGCGTGGACCTGCTGTGGTCCACGGGGCCTCGGCGGGGGAGGGGTTGTTGGAGTCCCCCCCTTGCGCCGCCTCCTGAGCGGCCATTGATGGCCGCTTTTTCTTCTTCTTTGCCTTGAGGCCTTTGACGGGCGGGTGCAGGCGGTGCCTCTTTTGGGGCCGCCGCAACCTGCGCCGTCACTGTCGCGTACGTGGGCGCCTTTTTTGATTTCGGCGCCTTCTTCTTCGGTGCCGCTGTTGTTGGGGAACCGACGGGGACGTCGGCACTATCCCCCGCCAGCGGTGGTCTTATTCTCGGGGCCGGCAAAAGTCGGTCCTCCAGGCCGGCAAGTCTCGCGTTTAGCATATTGCCGAGCGTCTCTATATTGGAGCGAGAGACCTCGGCTAATAGCTCGCGCAGATCCTTGCCGGCAGGCGCAGCAGGTGGTTGTCGGCGCATCCCCTCCAGCTCGCGGCGTAGTTCGGCCACTTGCCTTTGGAGTTGCGCGTTTTGCGCCTCCAGCCTCGCCATCTCCTCCGTCATTGTGCGGCCTCTAAGTTCGGTGACGGCCGCCCTGATGCTGACGACCGCCTCCTTTAGGCACCGCGTAAATGTGCCCTTCAGGTTTTGAGACTTCGTGGCGACCATGAGTACGGCCTCCAACGAAGTCTCGACACTTTTGGCCAGAGCTGCGTTGGTCTGCTCCGACCTGTCTTCTTCTAGTGCAGGGCTCGCACGTAGCGACGCACGCGCCTCCCTTGCCACGCGCGCCGTCACGGCGACCTCTGCTTCGGCCTCGAGCCGGAGACTCTCAGCCTTCTCCTTATTTAATTGCGCCTGTGCCTTGGCCAGGCCGACGTATTGGCCGGTTGTTGGAGGCCGGCCACGTCCTCTCTTCACCTTTGGCACCGCACCTTGGCTGGTGGACGGCGCCGTTCCGTCTACGTCCGGGTTTAACCGCCTCTTCAGGGGGGTCGTACGTCCGGTGTGTGCGGGCAATCCCTCGGAGTCCAGCGACATGTCAGTCATGCAACTGGAGTCCGAGAGATAGTCCTCGCTGTCTCTATCGGGAATGTCACGTCCGTGTTTAGGTGGCGGCATGATCACGTCGCGCGTTAGCAATACGCGCGGCAGATCAGGATCGCCCCTCAGTTTCTTCTTTTTCATGAGCTTCAGTAGTCGCTCAACCCCATTGGGCTGCGGCTGACTGAAGTCCACGTCTTCGTCAGTTAAAATGTTCGCCGCCGGCGCGGTAATGTGCGCCAGCTTCGAACTCATTCCCGCACTTGCGGCTCTCTCCTTATCAACCGTCGCTATGACGACCTCCTCATCCGTCCTCGCAATGTTGGCACCCTCCGTATACGTGGGCCAGACTGTGCCCGAAGACTCTTCGGACACAGTGCGGGATTCCCCGACTGACGTCGGGACCCGCCCGGAGAAACTTTTCACATTACGACCTTCCATTCTCAAAACGCCGACACCCCGGGTCGCGGTCTCTTTTTTCGGGGGTGAGCTCCCCCACCGAGCTCCCCCACCAGAGTTAAATAAAAAGGAAAGATAGTAAGAGATGAAAGAAAAGGTGGTGAAAAATAGAAAAACAAAATAAAAGTAATGCAAAAACAAGAAAGTTAAACAAAATAGGTGGTGAAAGATAGAGAAGAAAAGATAGCGCCAGCCTTCAGCCGCGTGAGTACCTCACCCCGCAAAAGACGAGGTGGCGCACCCAAGCGTTGCCCAGGGCCACGAACTAGGACGAACTGGCTGAGCCCCGGCTGAGCCCCAACCTAACCTAACCTAACCTAACCTAACCTAACCTAACCTAACCTAACCTAACCTAACCTAACCTAACCTAACCTAACCTAACCTTTTTTTTTTTTTTTTTTTTTTTTTTTTTTTTTTACGGGGTGAAATCAATTACGAATCCCCCGCCGCCCCCGGGGGAGGGCAGCAGGGGTATGTCGACTCCCCGGTGCGAGATGGAGTGCACCGGGGTGTACCGACTAAAACACCCCGATGCCCATCTTCAGCGCCAGTGGAGAGGCCGTGGGAAACGCGAACATTCTTCCACGACCCCCCAGCGCGTGCCGCAACCGGCCCACTTCTAATAGCCGCAACCGCTCCTTCTCCGAGAGCTCCCCGGGCATTGGGGAGCTTGTCATCTCGGGGCCCATGCTGTGGGCGGTGATCCCCCGATCACCACCCACGGGCCTACGCTTCACCTCCATTACGGCGGGGCAGGTTGAACCACCCTTGCGCCTTGGGCTTGCGGCTTTTTGAGCCGGGCCCTGGAGGGAGCCTTTCGCTTCCTTTCTCGCCGGGGGGCGGCTTTGCAAAGACGCAGCCGCCGCTCCCCAGCACGTGAGCCACTTCCTGTTTGCCAGTGGCCTCACAGAGCGAGCAGAGCGGATTCCGGCTCCGCACTCTGCCGCCTTGTGCCCCGGCTTCCCGCACCGGAAACAACTCCGGCTGCGGTCCACCGAGGACTGGCATTTCGCCGCGACGTGGCCGGTGTCCTGGCATCGGTAGCACCGCTTTGGCCTCGCGGCCAGCAGCGCCACCTTTGCCGAGACCCAGCCCAAACCTAACCTTTTTTTTTTTTTTTTTTTTTTTTTTTTTTTTTTTTTTTTTTTGACGGGGTGAAATTCAATTACGAATCCCCCGCCGCCCCCGGGGGAGGGCAGCAGGGGTATGTCGGACTCCCCCGGTGCGAGATGGAGTGCACCGGGGTGTACCGACTAAAACACCCCGATGCCCATCTTCAGCGCCAGTGGAGGGGCCGTGGGAAACGCGAACATTCTTCCACGACCCCCCAGCGCGTGCCGCATCCGGCTCCCTTCTAATGCGGCGGCCTGTTGTTATGCCGCCGCTTGCCTCTCCGAGAGCTCCCCGGGCATTGGGGAGCTTTTCTCTCGGGGCCCATAGTGCGGGCGGCGATCCCCCGATCACCGCCCACGGGCCTAGGCGTCCAACTCCATGGCGGGGGCGGACGGAACCGCCCTTGCGCCGTTGGCCTTGGGCTTTTTATGCCGGGCCTTCTTTGTTGGAGCCTTGCTCTTCTTGGGGACCGGCTTTTTAGCAGCTCCAACGCAGCCGCTACTGCCCAGCACGTGCCCCTTCTCCTCTTTGCCGACGGCCTCGCACAGGAAGCAGTTGGGCGCTTCCCTGCACTCGGCCGCCTTGTGCCCCGGTTTCCCGCAGCGGAAACAGCTCCGGCTGCGGTCTACCGGGCACTGGCACTTCGCCGCCACGTGGCCGGTGTCCTGGCAGCGGAAGCAGCGCTTAGGCCTCGCGGCCAGCAGCGCCACTCTCGCCGACACCCAGCCAACTCGCAGCCGCCCTGAGCTCATGAGCTTCTTGGCGGCCGCGACCGGGACACGCATCCACACCGACGCGTCCCCGCGTGGCCCCACCGTCAGTTGGCCCGACCGAATGTCGTCGGCCGAGCACTCTCCCTCCTTCGCGACCGCCTGGATGACGTCGGCGGCCGCTATTGAGTCGTCCAGCCCGGCAACGCGGATCTCCGCGCACAGTACCGGGCGGGCGACTTTTACGTCTTCCGATGGGAGGACGGACCTCAGCCTCTGGGCGAAGGCGTCCGCTTTTTCCTGCGCCCCCTCACCAGCAATGGTGAGGACGCGCGCTCCGGTCTCGGCCAGGCGGAAGCCAAGCCTGGGGATCCCTAGCTCCGCCAGGTCGATCGCCGCTCTAGCCTGTCCCAAAACCTTGGCGTAAGTCACCCCCCTTTCAGCAGCGCTCGCCCCCAGGGTGAGGGTGATCGCCGCAGTCGTGGGAGGGCGAAGCTTCGCTCTCTTCTTCTTCTTTTTTGGGGCGACTTTAGCTGGAGTAGCCGCCCCCTTCTTCGTCCTCTTGACCTTACGTGGACCTACCTTGGTCCACGGGGCCTCGGCGGGGGAGGGATCGGTGTGCTCCCCCCCTTGCGCCGCTTCCTTAGCGGCCATTGATGGCCAGCCCAAACCTAACCTAACCTAACCTAACCTAACCTAACCTAACCTAACCTAACCTAACCTAACCTAACCTAACCCAACCTAACCTAACCTTTTTTTTTTTTTTTTTTTTTTTTACGAGAGGAAATACTTTTCGTATACCCTGCTGCCCCCGGGGGAGGGTAACAGGGTTATGTGAGACTCCCCCGGCGCGAGATGGAGTGCGCCGGAGTTTACTCACTAAAACCTCTCGATGCCCTCCTTCAGCGCCGTTCGCGGGGCCGTGGGAATCGCAAGGCATTCTTCCACGACCCCGCAGCGCGTGCCGCATCCGGCTCTCTCCCACTGCGGCGGCTGATGACGTGCCGCCGCTACCTCTCCGAGAGCTCCCCGGACATTGGGGAGCTTTCCTCTCGGGGCCCATAGTGTGGGCGGCGATCCCCCGATCACCGCCCACGGACCTAGGCTACGACCTCCATGGCGGCGGGGGCGGGTTGAGCCGCCCTTGCGCCTTGGGCTTGCGGCCTCTTGAGCCGGGCCCTGGAGGGAGCCTTACTCCTCACACCTCGGCCGCAGAGGATAGGGCAAGCGGCGCACCGTAATACCGAACTTGCCTCTTCCTCTGCGGCCCCACCGATGCCGTTTTCATGCGGAACGGCCCCGCCGGCTCGCAGGGGGGTAGGGATAGCGGCACAAAACCACCACCCTCTCCCCCTGCGACCCTCCACGGCCGCAGAAGATAGGGAGTACGGCGCACCGTAATACCGGCACTCCTCTTCTTCTGCGGCCCCACCACCAGGCGCGTCCGCAGCGGACCGGCTCCTCCAGTCCGCCGGGAGCGCCCCTCCTCGGGCCGGCCTGGCCTCCTGCCCAGCCGGCCCTGGTTGCCTCTTTGCTTCGCCGTGGTCCACCATCCACGGCTACTGAGCCCCACCGCCACGACAAGGCGGGCAACCGTCGGGGGGAACCTAACCTTTTTTTTTTTTTTTTTTTTTTTTTTTTTTTTTTTTTTTTTTTTGCGGGGGGAAATTCGTTACGAATCCCCCGCTGCCCCCGGGGGAGGGCAGCAGGGGTATGACGGACTCCCCCGGCGCGAGATGGAGTGCGCCGGGGTTTACCGTCTAAAACCCCCCGATGCCCATCTTCAGCGCCAATGGAGGGGCCGTGGGAAACGCGAGAGCATTCTTCCACGACCCCCCAGCGCGTGCCGCATCCGGCTCCCTTCTAATGCGGCGGCCTGGTGTTATGCCGCCGCTTGCCTCACCGAGATCTCCCCGGGCATTGGGGAGCTTTCCTCTCGGGGCCCATAGTGCGGGCGGCGATCCCCCGATCACCGCCCACGGGCCTAGGCGTCCAACTCCATGGCGGGGGCGGACGGAACCGCCCTTGCGCCGTTGGCCTTGGGCTTTTTAACCCGGGCCTTCTTGGTTGGCGCCTTTCTCTTCGCGCCGGGAGGCGGCTTAGCGACACAGCCGCTTCCTCCCAGCACATGCGCCTTCTCCGCCCTGCCGGCAGCCTCGCACAGGAAGCAGTTGGGCGCTTCCCTGCACTCGGCCGCCTTGTGCCCCGGTTTCCCGCAGCGGAAACAGCTCCGGCTGCGGTCTACCGGGCACTGGCACTTCGCCGCCACGTGGCCGGTGTCCTGGCAGCGGAAGCAGCGCTTAGGCCTCGCGGCCAGCAGCGCCACTCTCGCCGACACCCAGCCAACTCGCAGCCGCCCTGAGCTTGTAAGCCTCTTGGCGGCCGCGACCGGGATACGCATCCACAATGACGCGTCCCCGCGTGGCCCTACCGACAATTGGCCCGACCGAATGTCTTCAGCCGAGCACTCTCCCTCCTTCGCGACCGCCTGGATGACGTCGGCGGCCGCTATTGAGTCGTCCAGCCCGGCCACGCGGATCTCCGCGCACAGGACCGGGCGGGCGACTTTTACGTCGTCCGGGGGCAGAACGGACCTCAGCCTAGCAGCGAAGGCGTCCGCCTTTTCTTGTGCACCCTCACCAGCAATGGTGAGGACGCGCGCTCCTGTTTCGGCCAGGCGGAAGCCGAGCCTGGGGATGCCGAGTTCCCCCAGGTCGATCGCCGCTCTAGCCTGACCCAGCACCTTCGCGTACGTCACCCCCCTTTCAGCAGCGTTTGCCCCCAGGGTGAGGGTGACCGCCGCAGTCGTGGGAGGGCGAAGCTTCGCTTTCTTCTTCCTTTTTGGGGCGACTTTAGCTGGAGTAGCCGCCCCCTTCTTCGTCTTCTTGGCCTTGCGTGGACCTACTTTGGTCCACGGGGCCTCGGCGGGGGAGGGGTTTGTGTTCTCCCCCCCCTTGCGCCGCCTCTTGAGCGGCCATTGATGGCCGCTTCTTTTTGGCCTTTTTCTTTTTGGCCTTGGGCGGGGCCGGTGCAGCCGGAGCCTCTTTAGGGGCCGGTGCAGTCGGTGCCGCCATCTCTGCGTACGTTGGCGCCGTCGCTCTTTTGGGCTTCGGCGCCTTCGTCCCTCCGATCGCTGGCGTGATGCCAACATCGGCACTATCCGCCGCCAGCGGTGGTCTCCTCCTTGGCTCTGGCAGGAGCCTGTCCTCTATGCCCGCCAACCTAGCATTCAGCATGTTGCCGAAGGTCTCTATATTAGATCGCGAGACCTCCGACAACATCTGTTGCAAGTCGTTGGTGGCGGGCTTGGTCGCCTGGCGACGCAACTCCTCGAGCTCCCGGCGCATTGCGTCGAGTTGCTGTTGCAACCGCTCGTTCTGGGCTTCTAGTGCCCTGATCTCCTCGTTTTCACTGCGGCCCCTCATTTCGGCAAAGGTTGCCCTTAAATTGACAACCGCCTCCTTAAGGTGTCGCTGAAACGTCCCTTTTAGATTCTGGGACCTCGTGGCGACCATGGTTATCGCCTCTAGCGAGGCCTCAACACCTTTGGCCAGAGCATAGATGGTCTGCTCTGACCTGTCTCCTCCAGTGGCTGCGGCGGGGCTTGCGCAGATAGACGCGCGCGCCTCCCGCGCAGTTCTCATTGTTTCGGCAACTTCTTCTGCGGCCTGAAGCCGAAGCGCCTCTTCCTTCTCCCGATTTAGTTCGGCCTGCGCCTTTGCCAAGCCAACGTATTGGCCCGTGGTCGGCGGGCGGCCGCGTCCTCGCTTTGCCTTCGGCACCGCACCTTTGCTGGTGGACGGCGCCGCCTCTGTCTCGTCCGGGTGTAACCGCCGCTTAAGGGGGGTCGTACGTCCGGTGGGTGCGGGCAATCCCTCGGAGTCCAGCGACATGTCAGTCATGCAGCTGGAGTCCGAGAGATAGTCCTCGCTGTCTCTATCAGGTGTTCTGGGCGGCGGCATGATCACATCGCGCGTGAGAAGCACGCGCGGTAAGTCTGCGTCGCCCCGTAACTTCTTTTTCCGCATCAACTTCAGTATCCGCTCCACGCCGTTGGGCTGCGGCTGACTGAAGTCGACGTCCTCGTCAGTCAGAAGGTCCGTTCTCGACGCGGTAAGGTGCGCCGAGCTCGGTCTGGTATGCGCCATCGCGCCTTCATCTCTCGCCGTCGCAACGGCCTCCTTCCTCTCCACCTCCACCGAAGCATGTTTTGGGCCCCCAGTATACCTGGCCCTATCTCCCGCCGAAACGGGAGTGTGGGATTCCCCGGCATCGCCGGGACCCACCCTGGGAGAATTTTTTACATGCTGACCTTCCATTGTTGTCAATTGTGGGCTGAGTCTGACCCGATCAAGAAGGGGTGATTCTGCCCCAGTGCCCTCGAGACGAGACCGCCTGCTCGCCATGCATCCCATGGCCGGGCACCAAAAACCTTGGATTAGGGGCCGTAGAAGCCCATTCGTCACCATTCAAACAAAACCTAACACGCAAAACCTAACACACACGCACAGAAGAGTAAATAAAAGAGAAAAGATAGAAAGAAAAGGTGTTGAAAGATAGACGAAATAAATAAAACAATGCAAAAGAAGAGTAATCTATAAAAATGTGGTGAAAGATAGAGAAAGACCGGTGTTCAGCCGCGTGGGTACCTCACCCCGTGTAAAAAGCGGGGTGGCGCACCCAAGCGTTGCCCAGGGACACCAACGTGGAGGAACCGGTATCGTCCCCGGGGAACCTAACCTAACCTTTTTTTTTTTTTTTTTTTTTTTACGGGGGGAAATACGTTACGTATCCCCCGCCGCCCCCGGGGGAGGGCGGCAGGGGTATGACGGGCTCCCCCGGCGCGAGATGGAGTGCGCCGGGGTTTACCGTCTAAAACCCCCGATGCCCACCTTCAGCGCCGTTCGCGGGGCCGTGGGAATCGCATTGCATTCTTCCACGACCCCGCAGCGCGTGCCGCAGCCGGCTCTCTTCCTTGCGGCGGCCTGTTGTTGTGCCGCCGCTTCCTCTCCGAGAGCTCCCCGGGCATTGGGGAGCTTTTCACTCGGGGCCCTTACTGTGACCGGCGATCCCCCGATCGCCGGCCACGGGCCTAGGCTTCGACCTCCGTGGCGGGGGGGCGGGTTGCTCCGCCCTTGCGCCTGCGGCCCCGGGCGCTGCGCCGGGCCCCAGAGGGAGCCTCTCTCTTCCCACCTCGGCCGCAGAGGATAGGGCAAGCGGCGCACCGCAATACCGAACTTGCCTCTTCCTCTGCGGCCCCACCGATACCGTTTCATGCGGAACGGCCCCCGCCAGCTCGCAGGGGGGTAGGGATAGCGGCACAAAACCACCACCCTCTCCCCCTGCGAGCCTCCACGGCCGCAGAAGATAGGGAGTACGGCGCACCGTAATACCGGCACTCCTCTTCTTCTGCGGCCCCACCGCCAGGCGCGTCCGCAGCGGACCGGCTCCTCCAGTCCGCCGGGAGCGCCCCTCCTCGGGCCGGCCTGGCCTCCTGCCCAGCCGGCCCTGGTTGCCTCTTTGCTTCGCCGTGGTCCACCATCCACGGCTACTAAGCCCCACCGCCACGACAAGGCGGGCAACCGTCGGGGGGAACCTTTTTTTTTTTTTTTTTTTTTTTTTTTTTTTTTTTTTTTGACGGGGTGAAATTCAATTACGAATCCCCCGCCGCCCCCGGGGAAGGGCAGCAGGGGTATGTCGGACTCCCCCGGTGCGAGATGGAGTGCACCGGGGTGTACCGACTAAAACACCCCGATGCCCATCTTCAGCGCCAGTGGAGGGGCCGTGGGAATCGCGTTGCATTCTTCCACGACCCCCCAGCGCGTGCCGCATCCGGCTCTCTTCTAATGCGGCGGCCTGTTGTTATGCCGCCGCTTGCCTCTCCGAGAGCTCCCCGGGCATTGGGGAGCTTTCCTCTCGGGGCCCATAGTGCGGGCGGCGATCCCCCGATCACCGCCCACGGGCCTAGGCGTCCAACTCCATGGCGGGGGCGGACGGAACCGCCCTTGCGCCGTTGGCCTTGGGCTTTTTGAGCCGGGCCTTCTTTGTTGGCGCTTTTCTCTTCGCGCCGGGAGGCGGCTTCGCTACGCAGCCGCTTCCTCCCAACACATGCGCCTTCTCCGGCCTGCCGGCAGCCTCGCACAAGAAGCAGTTGGGCGCTTCCTTGCACTCGGCTGCCTTGTGACCCGGTTTCCCGCAGCGGAAACAGCTCCGGCTGCGGTCTACCGGGCACTGGCACTTCGCCGCCACGTGGCCGGTGTCCTGGCAGCGGAAGCAGCGCTTAGGCCTCGCGGCCAGCAGCGCCACTCTCGCCGACACCCAGCCAACTCGCAGCCGCCCTAAGCTCGTGAGCTTCTTGGCGGCCGCGACCGGGACACGCATCCACACTGACGCGTCCCCGCGTGGCCCCACCGTCAGTTGGCCCGACCGAATGTCGTCGGCCGAGCACCCACCTTCCTTCGCGACCGCCTCGATGACGTCGGCGGCCGCTACTGAGTCGTCCAACCCGGCCACGCGGATCTCCGCGCACAAGACCGGGCGGGCGACTTTGACGTCGCCCGATGGCAGGACGGACCTCAGCCTCTGGGCGAAGGCGTCCGCTTTTTCCTGCGCCCCCTCACCAGCAATGGTAAGGACGCGCGCTCCGGTCTCGGCCAGGCGGAAACCGAGTCTGGGGATGCCAAGTTCCCCCAGGTCGATCGCCGCTCTGGCCTCGGCCAACACCTTGGCGTATGTCACCCACCCCTCTTTCCACAGCGCTCGCCCCCCAGAGTGAGGGTGACCGCGGCGGTTGCGGGGGGACGAAGCTTCGCCTTCTTCTTTTTCTTCTTTGGGGCGGCTTTGGCTGGTGTAGCCGCCCCTTTCCTCTGTTTGGCCTTGCGTGGACCTACGGGTGGTCCACGGGGCCTCGGCGGGGGAGGGGTTGCTGTTATCCCCCCCTTGCGCCGCTTCTCTTGCGGCCATTGTTGGCCGCTTCTTCTGTTTCGCCCTCTTGGGCGGGGTCGGAGCGGGCGGTGCCACTTTCGGGGGGGACCGTCGCGCTCGGGTGTCGCCACCTCCGCATACGTGGGCACCGTCGCCTTTTTTGGCTTCGGCGCCTTCCTTCGTCGGTGCCACTGATGGTGGGGCACCGACTGGAACGTCCGTGATGTCGGCCGCCAACGGCGGTCGCCTCCTAGGCTCGGGAAGGAGTCTGTCCTCCAACCCAGCCAGCCTCGCATTCAGCATGTTGCCGAAGGTCTCGATGTTGGTGCGGGAGACCTCCGACAACAGCTGTTGCAGTTCTTGGGGGGCGGGCTGGATGCCTGCCGCCGCAACTCTCCAGCTCACTGCGCATGGCGTCTATTTGCCGCTGCAGTTGCTTGTTCTGCTCCTCCAGAGCCCGCAACTCCTCTGTTTGACTGCGGCCCCTGATTCAGCGACGGCTGCCTTTATTGTGCTGCGCCTCCTTCAGGAACCGTTGATAAGTCCCCTTCAGGTTTGAGGACTTTGAAGCGACCATAGTGATCGTCTCCCAAAGCCCTCTCAACGCTGTCCGCTAAAGCAGCGCTTGTCCTCTCCGTGTTATGGTCGGCTGCAGCTGTGTTTGCGAGGAGAGAGGCTCGCGCTTCTCTCACAGCCCGCGCCGTTCCAGCTACCTCGGCTTCAGCCTGAAGCTGGATAGCCTCCGCCTTGGCCCTGTTCAGCTCCGCCTGGGCTTTGGCCAGGCCGACGTATTGGCCGGTTGTTGGTGGCCGGCCACGTCCTTTCTTAGCCTTCGGCACTGCACCTTTGCTGATGGATGGTGCCCGCCTCAGTCTCGTCCGGGTTCCGCCTCTTAAGGGGGGTTGTACGTCCGGGTATTGCGGGCAACCCCTCGGAGTCCAGCGATAAGGCGCTGGAGTCCGAGAGGTAGTCCTCGCTGTCACAGTCAGTGGAGGGGGGTTCGGGCAACAGCGCACGCGTTAGCATCACGCGTGGCATTCCTACCGTGTCGCCCCGTAAAGCCTTCTTTCTAAGAAGCTCAAGCAACCGGCGCCTGCCATCAGGGACCGGCTGCGAGAAGTCGGTGTCTTCGTCCGTTAATTTGCCCGACTCTGACGCGGCAATGAGCGTCAGCTTCGGGCTTGATTGCGCCATCGCGCCTTCATCTCCCTTCGCCGTCACAACGGCCTCCTCCAAAGCAACAGGTGCCCCCCCCCGTATACGTGGGGCGACCCCCCGCCGAAGCGGGAGTGTGGGATTCCCTCGTAAGAGGACCCACCCGGGGAATAATTTCCTTGTTGCACTCCATGGTTGCTCAGATATGGGCTGAGTCACGCCCGATCCATTAGGGAGGATTCTGCCCCAGTGCCCCTTGGGACGAGCCGCCTGCTCGCCACGCATCCCACGGCCGGGCACCACAAACCCTGGATTAGGGGCCGTAAAAGCCCATCCATCACCATTCAAACAAAAACCTAACACGCAAAACCTAACACACACGCACAGAAGAGTAAATAAAAGAGAAAAGATAGAAAGAAAAGGTGTTGAAGGATAGACGAAATAAATAAAATAATGTAAAAAGAAGAGTAAGCTATAAAAAAGGTGGTGAAAAGATAGAGAAAGACCGGCGTTCAGCCGCCTGAGTACCTCACCCCGTGTAAAAAGCGGAGTGGCGCACCCAGGCGTTGCCCAGGGACACCAACGTGGAGGAACCGGTATCGTCCCCAACCTAACCTAACCTTTTTTTTTTTTTTTTTTTTTTTTTTTTTTTGTTTCCGGAGGGGGAAATGCATTACGCATACCACCCGGGCGCAGGGGGCACCCGAGTGGTGATGTGGGACTCCCGTATAGGCTAATGAGACCCACGGTTTACCCACTAAAACCCCCCCCCCACCTTCCTCCACGCCGCCTTGTGACGGGGCCACGGGAACGATACACACATCCGCGACCCCGCCGGCGGCAGGCGCACCTGATGGTAAGTGCGCCTCCCTCCTCCGCCTCCACCAGTACTGTAGCAGACTCCCCCCGAGTCTGCTACAGTACTGGTGGAGGCCAACTACACCTCGGCCGCAGAGGATAGGGCAAGCGGCGCACCGTAATACCAAACTTGCCTCTTCCCCTGCGGCCCCACCGATGCCGTTTCCATGCGGAACGGCCCCCGCCAGCTCGCAGGGGGGTAGGGATAGCGGCACAACACCACCACCCTCTCCCCCTGCGATCCTCCACGGCCGCAGAAGATAGGGAGTACGGCGCACCGTAATACCGGCACTCCTCTTCTTCTGCGGTCCCACCTACAGGCGCGTCCGCAGCGGACTGGCTCCTCCAGTCCGCCGGGAGCGCCCCTCCTCGGGCCGGCTTGGCCTCCTGCCCAGCCGGCCCTGGTTGCCTCTTTGCTTCACCGTGGGTCCTCAACCACGGTTACTAAGCCCCACCGCCACGACAAGGCGGGCAACCGTCGGGGGGAACCTAACCTAACCTAACCTAACCATCTTTTTTTTTTTTTTTTTTTTTTTTTTTTGATCTCGCAGGGGAAAGGTCATTACGCCCTTCCCGGGTTGGGGAACCCGGGGGTATGTGGGACTCCCGGCGCGACTCGCCGGTTTACCCACTAAAACTGAACCTGCGGATTGCCATCAGCCGCTGAATGGGGAGTGTCCCGGATCTGTCTAGCACAGGAGACCCCCCGCGACCGGCCGGTCTACCTCTATAGGGACCGGACTTCCACCACAATAAGGGGCCGCTCCGACAACCTGAAGCGTCCCCCTCGGCGCCGGGACTAGCTAAGCCGGGGAGGTTCCCATCCTCTCCCGGAGCCCCGTTAGACGGAAGTTTGGAGGTTCGCATAACGACGCCTCCGCACTCCCGTCCTACGCCGGCGGAGCGGAACAGAGGATGTATCGATCTCTCTGTCCCGCTCCGCGGCCTCTTTCTGCGATATGACGGATTCGCAGAAAGAGACCGCCGCCTGCCAGGCCTCATCGCTCTCGAGCATGCAGCGCACCACACTCGAGAGCGAGAGGTCCCGCCCAAGCACTGCCACGAGATCGTGGCGCTGCACGGCCCATCGGTCGCACACCTCGAGGGTGTGCTGGGCCGTGTCCTCCGCAGCGCCACATTCATGGCAGGCTGGCGTTGGCTCCCTCCTGGCAACCTTGCACAGGTACGCACCGAAGCATCCATGCCCGGTGAGCACCTGTGCAAGGCGGAAGGTGAGGGGTTTTCGCTTGCGGCGCATCCACGCCGCAAGGACCGGACGCAGTGCCGCGGCCGTATATTGGCCGTACGGCGACTGCTCCAGAACCTCACCCCACCTTCGCAGCAACCACTGTTGCCCCAGCCTCCGCACTCGCAAAAGCTCCTCCCAGGTCGGAAACTCGCCGTTCTGTGCCCTCCTCTCTGACGCAAAGAGGTGCACCTCGGCGAGCACCGACGCCTGGAGCTCCCACGGCGGATCTCCAGCCAGGGCAGTGGCTGCCACCCAGGAGACTGTACGGTAGCCCCTGATTACCCTCACCGCTATGACCCGCTGCGCTCTTCGCAGCTGGGCCTTATTGCGAGCGGTGAGGGAGTCCGCCCAAATAGGGGCTCCGTACAAGGCTATACTCCGACACACCCCGGAGTATAGCCGCCTGCAGGCTTCGCTGGGCCCTCCTATATTAGGCAGGAGTCGGCCCAGCGCTGACGCCACCCTCACGACCTTCGGCCCCAGTTGTTGGAAATGGGGACCGAAGGTCCACCTCCCGTCCAGAGTGAGTCCGAGACACTTAAGGGTTGGACTCACCCTGACCTCCGTCTCTCCGATAAGGAGTCGTGCTCCGGGCGGGGCCCCTTTCCTCCCGGGTCCGCGGAAGAGCAGGGCTTCGGTCTTGTTCAAGCGTACCCGAAGCCCCAACCGCTCTATGCGGCTGACTACGAGGGATACTCCCACCTCAGCCAGCCGCGCAGCCTCCTGGTATGTTCGTCCCCGGGACGTGACATAGGTGTCATCCGCATAGCAGATGACACTCATCCCGGGGAGAAGGCCACTCCGCAGGACCCAGTCGTAGCCGATGTCCCACAGGTTCGGTCCCAGAACCGAACCCTGCGGGACACCGCACTCGACTCTCCGCCTCTCTAGGGACCCCGACCGGTCCTCGTACACGATCTCCCTATCGGAGAGATACGCGTTCAACAGCCTCCCGATATACGGAGGCACACCGAAGAAATTCAGTGCCTCCCGTATCACGCTGTGGGGAAGGCTGTTGAAGGCGTTGGCGATGTCCAGCGACACCGCCACCACCACCTCCTTCCCGCGTTCCGCCTCACCTGTCACCGACTTGAGGCGCCCTATCGCGTCGACGGTCGACCGACCGGCCCGAAACCCGAACTGCGAATCTGACAGTCCGGGCCCCGGGCCTTCCTCCAAATGCTGAACAAGACGGGAGGCCAGGATGCGTTCAAAAGCCTTGCCCGTCTCGTTCAGCAGTACGATCGGCCGCACCGCCGTCGCACAGTCCGGTGGTCGCCCGTCCTTTGGTAGCAGGACGAGCCGACCCTCCTTCCACGCCTTCGGGAACTGGCCGCACTGAAGGCAGCGGTTAAACAGCTCCCGAAGGCTGTCTTCGAGATGCACGAGAGCTAACGACAGAACCCTCCCGTGCACCCCGTCCGGACCGGGCGCCTTCTTCTTACTACGGAGGCGGGACAGAACCGCCTCCATTTCCGCGTCGGTGACAGGTGGCGGAACACCCTCCACCATCGAGTTCGGCGTCCGTCGGGCCATCCGCGGCGGAGCGAAGCCTACCGGGGGGTCCGGGAACAACTCCCGGACGATGTTCCCCAGTAGCTCTGGCTGGAGCGCTTCCGTCAAGGGGGCCGACTGGGCGCGAAGTTTGTCTCGCGCCCTTTTATACGGTCGGCCCCAGGGATCGTTCTCGATCCCCTCTACAAGCTCCAGCCACGCTCGCTCCTTGGCCCGACTGATGGCCAGCTGCAGGATCTCTCGTTTCGCCATGTAGACCCTGTACAGCCGACCATCCCGCTCCACGTCCTGGGGGCGGCACCGCCTGCTACGAACGTAGGCGCGACGCGCCGCATTGCAGGCGGTGCGAAGGTCGGCCAACTCCACCGACCACCAATACACCGCCCGTCGAGGTGGGGGGGGGCCCCAAACTCTCGGCATGGCTGCTCGACACACGCTAGAGAGCACGTTGCCGAAACAGCCAGCCATTTCCTCCACCCCCATTCCCTCGCAGGACGGGAGGCTCCAGCGGCCGACGATGGCCGCCTCCTCCGCCAGTTCCCGGTTGAGCTTTGAGAGTGCCCAACGCGGGAACACGCTACGCCCCCTGGGCTGCGACGCCGAACTCGATGCGGAGGCTGGAGACACCTCGAACCTTATGTAGCGATGGTCCGAGAGTGTCTCCACCTCCGTTTCCACCCTCCACCGCTCCACCCGACGTGCGACGACGGGAGTGGCGAACGTTAGGTCCACCACTGACGAGCCCGTTCGCCGCACGCACGTCGGGACTGTCCCTCTATTGAGCAGGGACAGCCCCGCGGCCAGCGCCCACTCCTCCACCTCCCTTCCCTTCGGATTCGTGACTGGAGACCCCCACGCCGAGGACTTGGCGTTGAAGTCTCCCGCCACGATAACGGGGAGGGGAGCTAGCCTCCTCACGAGTGGCCCCAGAACATCAAGGAACTGTTCCAGGGCCGCCAAATTTCGGTTCGGGGAGAAGTACACGCCTATTACTGCGTACTCTCCCCAAACCGCAACCACGTACCCGGGGCCCCTCATTCTGGGTATGAGGGGGGGTCCAGCGCCTGGCCTCACCACTATGGCGACGGAGCCCTGATCGTCCCCAGCCCAATGCGGCTGGGGAGGGACATAGTAGGGCTCCGAGACCACCGCCACGTCAACACCCCACTCCGCTACGGCTTGCAGGAATAGATCCTGGGCCGCAACGGAGTGGTTGATGTTGGCCTGTAAGAAGCTGAGATGTCCTGGCATTACTCGGACATCTCAGCCTCAGGCGCCGCCGGTCCCCTCCCAGATTGAGAGGAGGGAACCTAACCTAACCTAACCTAACCTAACCTAACCTAACCTAACCTAACCTAACCTAACGTTAGGTTAGGTTAGGTTAGGTTAGGTTAGGTTGGGGCTGGGGCCCCCCGACGGTTGCCCGCCTTGTCGTGGCGGTGGGGCTTAGTAGCCGTGGATGGTGGACCACGGCGAAGCAAAGAGGCAACCAGGGCCGGCTGGGCAGGAGGCCAGGCTTACGAATCCCCCGCTGCCCCCGGGGGAAGGCAGCAGGGGTATGTCGGACTCCCCCGGTGCGAGATGGAGTGCACCGGGGTTTACCGACTAAAACCCCCCGATGCCCTTCTTCAGCGCCAATGCGAGGCCGTGGGAATCGCGAAGCATAGCTCCACGACCCCGCAGCGCGTGCCGCGACCGGCCCTCTTCTGTTGCGGCGGCTTGGTGTTGTGCCGCCGCCTGCCTTCACCGAGAGCTCCCCGGGCATAGGGGAGCTTTGCGCTCGGGACCCATAGTGTGAGCGGCGATCCCCCGATCACCGCCCACGGGTCTAGGCTTCGACTTCCATAGTGGCGGGGGCGGATGGAACCGCCCTTGCGCCGGCCTTGGCCTTTTTAAGCCGGGCCTTGGAAGGAGCCTTCCTCTTCTTGTTCGTGCCGGGGGGCGGCTTGTGTGCTGTGATGCAGCCGCTGCTCCCCAGCACGTGCTCCTTTGGCTTGCTTACGGCCTCACAGACCGGGCAATTCGGAGCCGCCACACACTGTTGCGCTTTGTGCCCCGGCTTCCCGCAGCGGTAGCAAGTTCCACTGAGGTCGACCGGGCACGAGCACTTCGTCGCTAAGTGGCCGGTGTCGAGGCACTTGAAACACCGCTTGGGCCTCGCGGCCAGCAGTGTCACTCGCGCCTCGATCCAGCCGATCTGCAGCCGCCCAGAGCTGATGAGCTTTTTGGCGGCTGCTATTGGGGCGCTGAGCCAGAGGCTTCGCGAACCCCTCGGGCCCACGGCGATTTTGCCCGACCGGATGTTGGTGGCCGGGCAATCTCCTTCTCTTGCGGCCGCCTCGATGACATCGGCGGCCGTCGTCGCGTCGTCCAACCCGGTGATGCGCAATTCTGCACATTTCACCGGGCGGGCGATTCTCACGCTGTCGGGGCTTAGGGCCGAACGCAGCCTCGCGGCCAGAGCGTCCGCCTTCTGGTTCGCCCCCTCTCCATCCACGGACAAGATACGCGCGCCCGTCTGAGCCAGGCGGAAGCCGAGTCTGGGGATGTTTAGCTCCCCGAGATCGACCTTCGCCCGGGCCTCGCGCAGGATCTTGTCATACGTCACCCCCCTCTCCGCAGCACCAGCCTCGAGAGTGAGGGTGATTGCAGCGGTAGTAGGGGGGCGAAGCCTTGCCTTTCTCTTCTTCTTCGGAGCGGCCTTCGGTGTTTTAGCCGCTCCCTGCTCCTTCCTGGCCTTGCGTGGTCCGACGGTGGTCCACGGGGCCTCGGCAGGGGAGGGATTTGTGTTCTCCCCCCCTTGCGCCGCTTCTCTTGCAGCCATTGTGGGCCGCTTTTTCTTTTTCGCCGCCTTCTTAGGCGGGGCCAATGTAGGCGTTGCCTCTATGGGGGGCCGTTGCACTTGGTGCTGCCACTTCCGCGTAAGTGGGCGCCGTCGCCTTTTTGGGCTTCGGCGCCTTCGTCTTCGCTGCCGCTGGCGGGGTGCCTACGGTGGCACTGTCCGCCGCCAGCGCTGGTCTTACTCTAGGGGCCGGCAGAAGACGGTCTTCGAGGCCTGCCAACCTAGCGTTCAGCATATTGCCGAAGGTCTCCACGTTGGAACGAGAGACCTCCGACAACAGCTGGCGCATGTCCTGCTCTACGGGGCGAGCATTGTCGGCCCGTTTGCGCAACTCTTCTAGCTCTTGGCCCATTTTGGCCACTCGCTCTTGGAGTCGCGCGTTCTGGGCCTCCAATCTCGCAAGTTCCTCATTCATAGTGCGGCCCCTCATCTCGGCCACAGCCGATTTGATGGCCGCCACTGAATCCTTGAGGCACCTTTGAAAGGTGCCCTTAAGGTTCGACGATTTAGTGGCGACCATCGTAATGGCCTCCAATGACTTCTCTATGGACTTGGCCAGGGCAGCGCTTGACTGCTCCGACTCAACCTCTCCGATCTTGGCGGGACTCGCGCAGAATGACGCGCGTGTCTCTCTCACTGTCCTCGCCGTTTCTGCAACTTCGGCTTCAGCTTGAAGCCGAAGAGCCTCCTCTCTCTCCCTATTTAAGTCGGCCTGCGCCTTGGCCAGGCCAACATACTGGCCGGTCGTAGGCGGCCTGCCGCGTCCACGTTTGATTTTTGGTACCGCCCCTTTACTTAAGGACGGTACATCGTCGTCGCTAGTTTTCCTCTTACGAGGTGCGTCTCTATCGGGTATGACGGGCAACCCCTCGGAGTCCAGTGACATGCCAGATATATCACTGGAGTCCGAGAGGTAGTCGTCACTGTCTAGTCCGGTATTGGGGCGTGCGGGAATCAGCGCGCGCGTGAGCATTACGCGCGGTACGCGCGGTGTGGCTCCGCTGGTATTTCCCGCCGCCATTGTCTCCGTCATTGAGGGAGGGAGGATAAGCTCGCGCTCGCGCTGAACGCGCGCGAGCCCCTCCGTATCGCCTCGCAACTTCTTTCGGTGAAGCAACCTAAGCAGCCTCTCCCTGCCGTTTTCCACAGGCTGCGAAAAATCGACATCTTCGTCGGTTAAGAGATCCGCCGCCGGTGCGGTTAGGGGCACCGGCTTCGGACTCGCATGCGCCATCGCGCCTTCCTCCTCATTCGCCGTCGCAACGGCCACCTTTCCCTCCACCATAGCATGTTTGGGGCCCCCAGTATACTTGGCCCGATCTCCCGCCGAAGCGGGAGTGTGGGATTCCCCGGCATCGCCGGGACCCACCCTGGGAGAATTTTCCGCATGCTTACTATCCATCTTTGCTCACGTATGGGTTGATGCTGACCCGATCCAATAGGGGGGATTCTGCCCCAGTGCCCTCACGACGAAACCGCCCGTTCGCCACGCATCCCAAGGCCGGGCACCACAATCCAAGGATTAGGGGCCGTAAAAGCCCATCCATCACCATTCAAACAAAAACCTAACACGCAAAAACCTAACACGCAAAAACCTAACACACACGCACAGAAGATTAAATAAAAGAGAAAAGATAGAAAGAAAAGGTGTTGAAAGATAGACGAAATAAATAAAACAATGCAAAAAAGAAGAGTAAACTATAAAAAGGCGGTGAAAAGATAGAGATATAGACCGGTGTTCAGCCGCCTGAGTACCTCACCCCGTGTAAAAAGCGGAGTGGCGCACCCAGGCGTTGCCCAGGGACACCAACGTGGAGGAACCGGTATCGTCCCCAAACCTAACCTAACCTAACCTAACCCCAACCTAACCTAACCTTTTTTTTTTTTTTTTTTTTTTTTTTTTTTTTTTTTTTCGGGGGGAAAATTCGTTACGAATCCCCCGCTGCCCCCGGGGGAAGGCAGCAGGGGTATGTCGGACTCCCCCGGTGCGAGATGGAGTGCACCGGGGTTTACCGACTAAAACCCCCCGATGCCCTTCTTCTGCGCCAATGCGAGGCCGTAGGAATCGCGTGAGCATATCTCCACGACCCCGCAGCGCATGCCGCGTCCGGCCCACTTCTGTTGCGGCGGCTTGGTGTTGTGCCGCCGCTTGCCTTCACCGAGAGCTCCCCGGGCATAGGGGAGCTTTGCGCTCGGGACCCATAGTGTGGGCGATGATCCCCCGATCACCACCCACGGGTCTAGGCTTCCACCACGTCCATGGCGGGGGCGGATTGTTCCGCCCTTGCGCCGTTAGGCTTCGGCTTTTTCTGCCGGGCCTTTTTAGTGGGAGCCTTTCCCTTTTTCTTGCTGGGGGGCGGCTTTTTGGCCGCTGTTATGCAGCCTGCAGCCCCCAGCACGTGCCCCTTCGGCTTCTCGACGGCTTCGCACGCGGGGCAGTTCGGTTCTGCCCCGCATTCAGCCGCCTTGTGGCCCGGCTTCCCACAGCGGAAACATGTCCGGCTGAGGTCCACCGAGCACTTGCAATTCACGGCCAGGTGGCCGTTGTCGAGGCACCGGTAACACCGCCTAGGCCTCGCGGCCAGCAGTGTCACCTTAGCCACGACCCAGCCTATTTGCAGCCGCCCAGTGCTGGTGAGCTTTTTGGCGGCTGCCATCGGTACGCTGAGCCAGAGGCTTTTAGCACCTCTTGGGCCCTCAACAATTTTGCCCGACCGGATATTGGTGGCCGGGCAATCGCCTTCTTTTGCGGCCGCCTCGATGACATCGGCGGCCGTCGTCGCATCGTCCAGCCCGGTGACGCGCATTTCCGCACATTTCACCGGGCGGGCCACCTTCACAACGCTGGGGCTAAGGGTCGCCCGAAGTCTCGCGGCCAGAGCGTCCGCCTTTTCGTTTGCCCCCTCTCCGTCAATCGACAGAATGCGCGCACCCGTCTGGGCCAGGCGGAAGCCGAGTCTGGGGATGTTTAGCTCCCCTAGATCGATCTTCGACCTGGCCTCGCGCAGGATCTTTTCGTATGTCGCCCCTCCCTCTGCGGCGCCAGCCTCAAGGGTGAGGGTGATTGCCGCTGTTGTGGGGGGGCGAAGCCTAGCCTTCTTTTTCTTCTTCTTCGGGGCGGCCTTGGGTGTTTTAGCCGCCCCTTTCTTCTTTCCAGCCCTGCGCGGACCGACGGTGGTCCACGGGGCCTCGGCGGAGGAGGGGTCGGTGTTCACCCCCCCCTGCGCAGCCTCTTGAGCGGCCATTGATGGCCGCTTCTTCTTTTTGGCCGTTTTATTGGCCTTGGGCGGAGCCGGTACAGGCGGTGCCTCTTTAGGGGGGACCGCTGCGATTGGTGTCGCCACCTCCGCGTACGTGGGCGCCGTTACCCTCTTAGGCTTCGGAGCCTTCGTCCTTTCCGCCGCCGACGGGACGCCTACAGTGGCACTATCCGCCGCCAGCGGAGGTCTCCTACGGGGCTCCGGCAGGAGCCGATCCTCGAGTCCGGCCAGCCTCGCATTCAGCATGTTGCCGAAGGTTTCGATATTCGAGCGCGAAACCTCCGACAACAGCTGCTGCAGTTCTTGGGTGGCGGGCCGTACCGCCTGACGCCGTAGCTCCTCCAGCTCACGGCGGAGTGTGTCCACCTGCTGTTGGAGCCTCGTGTTTTGGGCTTCAAGGGCCCTTATCTCCTCGGCTTGCCCGCGGCCCCTCATTTCGGCGACGGCCGCCTTTATATTGGCGGTAGCCTCTTTGAGGAACCGCTGGTAGGTCCCTTTTAAATTTTGGGACTTCGTGGCGACCATTGTGATCGTCGCCAACGAAGCTTCCACGCTTTGGGCCAGAGCGGTGATGGTCTGCTCTGGCCTATCTTCTATGGTGAACATGCTTGCGGGGCTTGCGCAGGTTGAAGCGCGTGTTTCCCGCGCTGTCCTCGCTGATTCGGCCACCTCTTCTTCAGCCTGAAGCCGAAGAGCTTCTTCCTTTTGGCGGTTGAGTTCGGCCTGCGCCGATGCCAGACCAACGTACTGGCCAGTAGTCGGTGGACGGCCACGTCCTCGCTTTGGCCGTGGCACCGCCCCTTTGCTTAGAGACGGCGCATCGTCGTCATCAGTTTTCCTCTTTCGTGCGTCACGATCGGGAATGACGGGCAGCCCCTCGGAGTCCAGTGACATGCCAGACATGTCACTGGAGTCCGAGAGGTAGTCGTCGCTGTCTAGTCCGGTGTTTGGGCGTTCTGGAAACAGCGCGCGTGTGAGTACCACGCGCGGTACGCGCGATGCATTATTTCCCGTCGCCAAGGTCTCATTCTTTATTGAGGGAGGGAGGATCAGCTCCCGTTCGCGCTGCACGCGCGCGAGCCCCTCCGTATCGCCTCGCAGCTTCTTTCGATGAAGCAGCCTAAGTAGCCGCTCCCTGCCGTTTTCCACAGGCTGCGAAAAATCGACATCCTCGTCGGTTAAGAGATCCGCCGCCGGTGCGGTTAGGGGCACCGGCTTCGGATTCGCATGCGCCATCGCGCCTTCCACCTCATTCGCCGTCGAAACGGCCGCCTTTCCTTCCACCATAGCATGTTTGGGGCCCCCAGTATACGCGGCCCTATCTCCCGCCGAAACGGGAGTGTGGGATTCCCCGGCATCGCCGGGACCCACCCTGGGAGATTTTTCTGCATGCTTACTATCCATTTTTGTATCAAGTAGGGGTGATTCTGCCCCAGTGCCCTTGGGACGAGCCGCCTGCTCGCCATGCATCCCACGGCCGGGCACCACAAACCCTGGATTAGGGGCCGTAAAAGCCCATCCATCACCATTCAGAACAAAAACCTATCACGCAAAACCTAACACACACGCACAGAAGAGTAAATAAAAGGGAAAAGATAGAAAGAAAAGACGGTGAAAGATAGACAAAATAAAAGAAACAAAGAAAAATGAAGAGTAAACTATAAAAAGGTGTTGAAAGATAGAGAAAGACCGGCGTTCAGCCGCCTGAGTACCTCACCCCGTGTAAAGAGCGGAGTGGCGCACCCAGGCGTTGCCCAGGGACACCAACGTGGAGGAACCGGTATCCGTCCCCAACCTAACCTAACCTAACCTAACCTTTTTTTTTTTTTTTTTTTTTTTTTTTTTTTTTTTTTTTTTTTTTTTTTTTAACGAGAGGAAATACTTTTCGTATACCCTGCTGCCCCCGGGGGAGGGCAACAGGGTTATGTGAGACTCCCCCGGCGCGGATGGTGGTGCACCGGGGTTTACTCACTAAAACCTCTCGATGCCCTCCTTCGGCGCCACGCGGGGCCGTGGGGATCGCGGAAGCATTCTTCCACGACCCCGCAGCGCGTGCCGCAACCGGCTCACTTCTTTGCAGCGGCCTGGTGTTGTGCCGCCGCCTGCCTCTCCGAGAGCTCCCCGGGCATTGGGGAGCTTTTCACTCGGGACCCATGTTGTGAGCAGCGATCCCCCGATCGCCGCTCACGGGTCTAGGACTCCATCACTTCGGCGGGGGCGGGCAGAACCGCCCTTGCGCCTGAGGCCTTTGGCTTTTTAAGGCGGGCCTTTTTTGTGGGAGCCTTTCCCTTTTTCTTGCCGAGGGGCGGCTTTTTGGCAGCTGTAATGCAGCCAGCAGCCCCCAGCACGTGCTCCTTCGGCTTCCCGGTCGCCTCACACACGGGGCAGTTAGGATCTGCCCCGCATTCTGGCGCCCTGTGGCCCGGCTTCCCGCAGCGGAAACAGTTCCGACTGAGGTCTACCGAGCACACGCACTTCGCCGCTAAGTGGCCGGTGTCCAGGCACCGGTAACACCGCCTTGGCCTCGCGGCCAGCAGCGCTACCTTCGCCAGGACCCAGCCGACCTGCAGCCGCCCAGAGTTCGAGAGCTTCTTTGCGGCCGCAACTGGAACGCTTAGCCAGAGTGACCTAGCGCCCCTAGGGCCCACCACTATTTTGCCCGACCGGATGTTTGAGGCCGGGCATCCTCCTTCTTTAACGACCGCCTTGATGACGTCGGCGGCCGTCGTCGCGTCGTCCAGCCCGGAGACGCGCATTTCCGCGCACTTCGCCGGGCGGGCGATTCGCACGACATCTTGGTCGAGCACCTCTTTCAGCCGTGTGGCAAAGGCGTCGGCTTTCTCCTGTGCGCCCTCTCCTGACAGCAACAGGACTCGAGCGCCGGTCTGAGCCAGGCGGAATCCGAGTTTGGGTATCCCGAACTCCGCCAGGTCGATCTTGAGCACAGACGCGTAGGTGATGCTCCGTTCCGCAGCCCCCGCCTCTAGGGTGAGCGTGACTGCTGCTGTGGTCGGAACGCGCAACCTCGCCTTCTTTTTCCTCTTCTTCTTCTTCGGGGCGGCTTTGGGTGTTGTAGCCGCCCCCTTCTTCTTCTTGTCGGCCTTGCGCGGACCGACGGTGGTCCACGGGGCCTCGGCGGGGGAGGAGCCGGTGTGCGCACTCCTTTGCGCCGCCTCTTGAGCGGCCATTGATGGCCGCTTCTTCGTTTTGCCCTTGGCCTTTGGCGGGGCCGCTGTTGGCGGTGCCTCTATTGGGACTGCCGCACTCGGTGCCGCCATCTCAGCGTATGTGGGCGCCGTCGCTTTTTTGGGCTTCGGCGCCCTCGTCCTATTCTCCGCCGGCGTGGTGCCCACAGTGGCACTGTCCGCCGCCAGCGGGGGCCTCCTCCTTGGCTCCGGAAGGAGCCTATCTTCCAGTCCGGCCAACCTCGCATTCAGCATGTTGCCGAAGGTCTCGATATTAGAGCGCGAGACCTCCGACAACATCTGCTGCAAGTCCTGAGTCGCAGGTTTTGTCGCCTGGTGGCGCAACTCCTCCAGCTCGCGTCGCATCGCGTCGACCTGCTGTTGGAGCCGCGCGTTCTGGGCTTCCAAGGCCCGCAGCTCGTCCGATTCGCAGCGGCCCCTCAATTCGGTGACGGCCGTTCTGATGGTGCTGACCGACTCCTTGAGGAACCGCTGGAATGTTCCTTTCAAATTTGAGGACCTGGATGCGACCATCAAGATCGTCTCTAGGGACCTCTCTACGTTTGCTGCAATAGCAGCGTTTGTCTCCTCTGGGGTGGTGATAGAGGTAGGGCTTGCAGGGAGAGAGACTCGTGCTTCTCTTGCTGCCCGCGCTGTATCAACGACCTCGGCTTCCGCCTCCAATCTGATGGCCTCCGCCTTCGCCCTGTTGAGCTCTGCCTGCGCCTTCGCCAGGCCGACGTATTGGCCGGTTGATGGTGGCCGACCACGTCCTCTCTTAGCCTTCGGCACCGCACCTTTGCTGGTGGACGGCGCCGTTTCGTCACAGTCCGGGAGTAGCCGCCGCTTAAGGGGGGTCGTACGTCCGGTGGGTGCGGGCAATCCCTCGGAGTCCAGCGACATGTCAGTCATGCAACTGGAGTCCGAGAGACAGTCCTCGCTGTCAAATTCGGGTTTGTCACGTCCTTGTTGGGGTGGCGGCATGATCACGTCGCGCGTGAGCAATACGCGCGGCAGATCACGGTCGCCCCGCAACTTCTTCTTCTGCATCAATTTCAGCATCCGCTCCACGCCGTTGGTCTGCGGCTGGCTGAAATCGACGTCCTCGTCGGTCAGGAGGCCCGTCTCTGGCGCGGTAATGTGCGCCAGCTTCGGGCCTGGTTGCGCCATCGCGCCTCTCTCCTTCTCCACCGTCTTTAGCACGGTCTCCTCATCCGACTCCACAGCAACAGGTGCCCCCCCCGTATACGTGGGGCGACCCCCCGCCGAAGCGGGAGTGTAGGATTCCCTCCTAAGAGGACCCACCCGGGGAATATTTTTTTCCATATTGCTCTCCATGTTCGTCATTTGTGGACTGATTCTGGCCCGATCAATTAGGGGTGATTCTGCCCCAGTGCCCTCGGGACGAGACCGCCTGCTCGCCATGCATCCCATGGCCGGGCACCACAAACCTTGGATTAGGGGCCGTAAAAGCCCATTCGTCACCATTCAGAACAAAACCTAACACGCAAAACCTAACACACACGCACAGAAGAATAACTAAAAGAGAAAAGATAGAAAGAAAAGGTGTTGAAAGATAGAAAAATAAATAAAACAATGCAAAAAGAAGAGTAAACTATAAAAAAGGTGGTGAAAAGATAGAGAAAGACCGGCGTTCAGCCGCCTGAGTACCTCACCCCGTGTAAAAAGCGGAGTGGCGCACCCAGGCGTTGCCCAGGGACACCAACGTGGAGGAACCGGTATCGTCCCCAACCTAACCTAACCTTTTTTTTTTTTTTTTTTTTTTTTTTTTTTTTTTTTTTTTTTTTTTTTTTTTGACGGGGGGAAATACGTTACGTATCCCCCGCCGCCCCCGGGGGGGGGCGGCAGGGGTATGACGGGCTCCCCCGGCGCGAGATGGAGTGCGCCGGGGTTTACCGTCTAAAACCCCCCGATGCCCTTCTTCTGCGCCTTTAACCTGTTAAATGTCAGCCGTACACCATGTGTACACTAACTTTTGTTGCGGGAAGTGTCGCTTGTACACCATGTGTACATAAGCGATGAGCTCTCATTGGGCGTCGATTTGACCGTCTAAGGTGGCCTCTATTTACTTTATGCTCTGTTATTTTGTATCTGTGTACCCTTAACTTTGTAATCGTGATGCCTAAACCTAAACCTCAGAACAAAATTTAAAAAAAAAATAAAGAAATACGAAATTCATTTGTTTTTACACGCCATTTTGAAATATTGCGGATTTTACAGTGCGTACGTCAGTGTTGATGAAGTGTTATAACGTGTTCTAAGGTGCGTAATATTTTATGATTATTATATGAAATTACTGTTTATAAAACGAAGATTATGATTAAATTATTAGATAATAAAATATTTTAACAGAAGATATTGAAAAAAGTATTTAATTTTTAGATCGGGTAAAATTTCTTATGTCAGATGTCGTAATATTCATATAATTCGGTGAAAAAATCAATATAATGGTTGTAATTGCTAAAATATGTTTAAATATAGACCATTACAATATTATGTAATCAGAAAATCCAAGTTTAATTGTAGAAAAAGATTGTTGTAATACCTAAAAGTTTTAACGAAATTTACAGTGCGTACGTCAGTGATTAAAAATGTTTTCTCGTGTTTTAAAGTGCGTAATATTTTATGATTATTATATGAAATTACTGTTTATAAAACAAAGATTATGATTAAATTATTAGATAATAAAATATTTTAACAGAAGATATTGAAAAAAGTATCTAAATTTCGGGTAAAATTTCTTATGTCAGATGCCGTAATATCCATATAATTCGGTGAAAAAATCAATATAATGGTTATAATTGCTAAAGTATGTTTAAATATAGACCATTACAATATTATGTAATGAGAAAATCCAAGTTTTATTGTAGAAAAAGATTGTTGTAATACCTAAAAATTTTAGCGCGCGTAATAATACTCGTAAGTACATTTCCGCCATTCTATAAATAAATCGAATCATAGTACATTGCGAAAAGTACTGACACCAAATACATTGTTTTTATTTTACATTATTAATTATTAATTAATAAAATAAAACTAAGTACTAAGTAATATGGTGATTTTGCCGAGTTATTAATATAAATAATTATATTTAAAGACGTTAGTATAACACGTTAACCTGGTCCCGTGGTAAGTTCTTTAATAATTAGCGTTACGGATACCAGACTAAGGAAAATATTTTGTATTAATGTAATATTTTTTAAACTAAACACATTTTAAAATAATATATTTGTATGGAATTTGGTTTTTTCTTACATTTTAGCTTAATATGATTATTTACTCAAAAACACTTTTATCTTTATATATATAACTAGCTGTTGCTCGCGGCTCCGCCCGCGTAAGTATATTATCCCTCGGGAACACTACTTTTTCGGGATAAAAAGTAGCCTATGTTTTAATCCAGAGTCTAAACTACTACCATACCGAATTTCATCGAAATCCGTTCAGTAGTTTTTGCGTGAAAGCGTAACAAACATCCACGATTTCACATTTATAATATTAGTAAGGATTCTACTGTACGTGTGTATGTCACTGAACTCCTCCTAAACGGCTGGACCGATTTGAATGAATTTTTTTATATGCGTTTGGGTGGCGCCCTGGATGGTTTTGATTCACAAATCAGCCCGGCAGGACAATGTCTGTCGGGTCCGCTCGTTAAATATATATGTTATTTCTTAGTCTTAGTTTAATAGAAAATTATAATTTAATTAATTTAATAAGCTAAAATTTGTCACAAGATAAAAAAATTGGAAATATGTTTTTTTTAATTATGTGATGTAATTTTTTTTTTCACATTTAAGTAATCTTTAATAATTTTTAGATTAGCACGTCTGAGCACGACGCCGATATCGGGGTCTGGGATCAAGGAAGGCTGGAGCTAATCCCCAGAACTTCAACAGCTGAAAACACGGTATAGTTTTTTTTTCTATAATACAAAATATATATAACTCATACTCCGCTCTAAACTCATCGGCTTACGTGTTGTTTTCTTAAATTATATATTATATAGATTATATAGATTAAATATAATAGATAGATAGAGAATATATAAGATATAATTATATAGATTAAATATAATAAATATTTAATCTACATTTACAGTTGGACTAAATTACTGTAAATGTTGTACGCAGTAATTTAATAAGCTAAAATTTGTCATTGTCGCAAGATAAAAAAATTGGAAATGTTTTTTTTAATTATGTGATGTAATTTTTTTTTTCACATTTAAGTAATCTTTAATAATTTTTAGATTAGCACGTCTGAGCACGACGCCGATATCGGGGTCTGGGATCAAGGAAGGCTGGAGCTAATCCCCAGAACTTCAACAGCTGAAAACACGGTATAGTTTTTTTTTCTATAATACAAAATATATATAACTCATACTCCGCTCTAAACTCATCGGCTTACGTGTTGTTTTCTTAAATTATATATTATATAGATTATATAGATTAAATATAATAGATAGATAGAGAATATATAAGATATAATTATATAGATTAAATATAATAAATATTTAATCTACATTTACAGTTGGACTAAATTACTGTAAATGTTGTACGCAGTATAATATAATAATAATAACTTTTTATATACTTTGTGTGTGTGTGCGTGTGCAGGTGTGTTTGTATGGGCCCTTAGTCCTTACTTCTTCTTACTAAAAGAAACTCAAGCAACTAAAGAAAAATTCCAGAAGTTTTTTTCCGCGATTAGTTACGCGTGTCATATTTTGATTCACAGCTCGACGGTTCCCGGCTCCCGGCTCGTGGTACGGTGGCACACTTATGCAGAGGACCTTGAGATCGCTTCGTTTTTAACCTAACCTAAAAAAGATATATCTTTGATAGAAAATATTGGTTTTTAGTTGACTATTCCTCGTGTAAACTGTCTTATTTTTCAAAGCACTATTCATTTATGTAATAAAAAATAAAGGTAAATAGCATATTCCACTGTTTTTTTTTACCAATAAAATATTATTCACAACTATTTTGTTTTTATTTTACCATGAGCTGGTGTGAAAACCGGCCAGTTTCAATAACCTATATATCTATAAATATTTGTAAAAACGTCATTCAATCATTTGACGGTTTTTTGCGATACAAATTTGACGTTTCTAACAAATACTTTTTGGTAGATAGGTTATTAAAACGGGCTATTAGTGTGGTTGGATAAGATTATAATATACGGCCACTTATATAATAATATATAACCACTTATATGATATAATAATAAGCTATGGACCGCGTCAGGGAAATATTTTTAATCTTTTTATACTAACTTATATAAGATTTTTATTATACGTTTTTTTTATATTGCCACTGCATTGCCATTTTTCATATTCCACTTTCCAGCTCTAGCATTATATCAGTTACATATCATATTACGATTTATATTGTAGTGTGGGGACACAATATATTGTATATCGATGTGATCATGTGTCGTTATATTATATCGATGTTCGATGCATGTGGTGAACTAACATGTAAAATATCAGTGGTTCTTGGTGCAGCAACCCGAGTGGTCGCTTGCGTAATAAACGTAATCCAGTAGGCAAAAGGATTTTATTTATGAACACTCATTCTAGTTACCCCAACGTAATAACATAGGGTGTAATATTGGTGATCCCGACATACATCTCCCCACTGCCGTGCGAGCCGTTCTCGCCGTCACAGAAGTCAAAGACATTGATAACCTAGCCACTGTGGCCGACAAAATCATGGAGACTTCACAGCAGCCACAGATCTCCGAATTATCAACATCTCAGCCTGTCAGAGGGGATGATAAAATTTTGGCCGAAATCGCGAAACTGAGCGCCAGGATAGCTGACATGGAGCGATCTCGCAGCAGTTTCCGGAGGAGAGACTCCAGTCGTTTCCGGCAATGTTCCCGGTCTCGCAATCCCAGCCAGCCTCGTCGCAGCCCTCAGAGTGAAGATTAGTTGTGTTTCTACCACTTCCGTTTCAAGGAGCGTGCCAACAAGTGCGTACAGCCCTGTTCCTGGAAGAAGGGAAACTCTTCGGGAAACTAGAATGTGCGCAGGTACGTGAGGCGGACATCTGTGCAGTTTCCCCAACGCATCGCCTTCGTGTTATGGACTACAACAGTGGTTACAATTTTTTGGTGGACACAGGTGCGAACGTTTCTGTTATTCCGGTAAGAAAACGCTATTGTAATAATTATTCTAAGTTATCCGATTACAAACTATATGCAGCTAATGGTACAGAAATTCGGACTTTCGGTATAAAGTCATTAGAGTTAAATTTGCATTTACGTCGTCCGTATCGATGGGATTTTAACTTTTAATATATTATTGTTATATATAGGTTGTAATCATCTCAATGTAATCATCTCTTCTGTCATCCCTTCTGTTTGTAGAACTCCTGAAGGCATCCACTCATCCCACAATATATAAGTATGCAAAATTTCAGGTCAATCGAAAACCGGTCATAGGACAATGGGCATATTGGTGGACAGCTACGAAGTAGATTTTAAATGATGTACTATTACTAAGGAGTAACTTTACTATTGACATAATCCTGTAGCTCATTTAGATCAAAATAATTATAACTTCTAAATAATAAAAATATGATTTGGACATTAGCCAAACAAATCATTTTACACAATAAACAATACATTGTACCTGCTCATTATACAAAAAACCTAACCTGCCAGATGGCAATGTTTATATTTTGTTCTTTGGTGACGCAGATGTATGCGGATAGGAAGGTCAGAAGCGCACTTAACAAAATCTATTAAATACTTATTTGCTACATACGCTGGTATGTAGCAAATTAGGATAGAAATGTAGGTTTAATGTTGATCTTATATTATATTCTTATATATAATAGGTACAGGTGACAGACAGACAGACAGGTCACATTATTGTAATGATGTATGATGTGATTATGGTGTTGATGATGATGATTACCGCAATTGACATAGTGGCATATGCTTGCAGTTCTTTAAACAACGCCGAAATCCCCAAACATGTATCTATAAGGCGTAAGGAGTTCTGTTCAGTACTTTTAGATCCAGGGTATACCTTGGTGCAAAATCTTAGCTTTTGGGAAGCATATGCTTGGATCACTTCTGAAAAAATTGAAATCACCATATGTGTCCATATAAATTTCGAGGAGTTCCCTCAATTCCTCATGGATCCCATCATCAGGTCACCACTTTGGTGAAAACGGGATCAACTTGGGATTATACCCTTTACATCAAAAAAAGAATTTTGAAAATCGGTCCACAGGCGGCGGAATTATCGTTGAACATACAATATATATATATATATATATATATATATATATATATATATATATATATATATATATATATATATATATATATATACTGGCACTATATGTAATTACACGGCGAGGAGTAGTTTAAACGCACCTCACTTTGTGGTTCGCAGAACTCTGTCTTCACTATTTTATTTGGTCTGAGACTATAGTTTAACATTATAAATTATATACCTATTGCCTATATGCCGAAAGCATTCCGTCCTTCCCATATGAAACGTGTATCTTTTTGTGTAGTGAATAAAGTTACATTTTGGATAGCTATGCTTTAATGCAGCGCCGCGTATCGTCGCGTATCGTCGCGGTGTGACTGACCCTAAGGCGTCAGCATGAGGTGCGCTGTACTGGTAGTATGCCTTTTTTTATTGGAAGTATATAGTTTCATACGCATTTAGAGAAAAGCAGTTAGTTAAAAATTACAAACGGACACTTCAATTTTATTTATTTGTATATATTTACTAAATAACTATACAATTATAGAGTTCAAAACTCGTTTCAGTTAATTATTTCATACAAACATTTTTATTATTTGAGTCAAATAATCTTACTATAAAATTATGTAATTAAAATTTTTTGTGTTTCTTTGTTATCCATACGACATCACGTGACCTACAGGTGAATGCGCTACCTACCCGATCGGGCCCCACGATCGGGCGACCGGCACAGTACGAATGTCGATGCCGGCGGCGTCCATGTTTGTTTTTTTATACAAGGACACTTGTAGGTTGTTATGTTTATTTTAACTTTGTGAAGTGGGTATTGTGTTTCGAACTGAAAGATTTATGTGATCGTATCTTGATAATATGAGCTTGGTGTTGTAAATATTATTTTAGTGTTAGTGAATGAGTGTATAGTGTAAATATGTGATTAAAGTTCATGTTCGTTGCAAAAATGTGCTAACCTGAGAATTATTTGGAGTCTAGGAATAAAGGTATGTTTTAGTTAGGTATTTAATTAGTAAATTAGACAGGAAATTTAATACAGATTACGGTAATATATGACTCATAAGATATAATTACGTAGTTTTCTTGAAATAAGTCGGTAATAAAATGTCTAACAAAAAAATTTTGGCGGGCTGTCAACAGCAGACGTCCCCCCACAAATGTCAATTTTTGAGGTCTGGCGCTCAACAGGTTAACGGGGCCGTGGGAATCGCACGCATTCTTCCACGACCCCGCAGCGCGTGCCGCAACCGGCCCACTACCTCAGCCGCAACCGGCTCCTTCTCCGAGAGCTCCCCGGGCATTGGGGAGCTTGTCGTCTCGGGGCCCATACTGTGGGCGGTGATGCCCCGATCACCACCCACGGGCCTATGCTTCTACCTCCATTGCGGCGGGGGCGGGTTGAGCCGCCCTTGCGCCTTGGGCTTGCGGCCTCTTGAGCCGGGCCCTGGAGGGAGCCTTTCGCTTCCCTTTCGTGCTAGGGGGCGGCTTTGCGAAGACGCAGCTGCCGCTCCCCAGCACGTGTGCCACCTCCTTCTTGCCAGTGGCCTCACACAGCGAGCAGTGCGGATCCTCTCCGCAATCTGCCGCCTTGTGCCCCGGCTTCCCGCACCGGAAACAGCTCCGGCTACGGTCCACCGAGGACTGGCATTTCGCCGCGACGTGGCCGGTGTCCTGGCATCGGTAGCACCGCTTTGGCCTCGCGACCAGCAGCGCCACCTTTGCCGAGACCCAGCCCACGCGAAGCCGCCCAGATTTGAGCAGCTTTTTAACGGCCGCAACGGGGACGCTCATCCATAAGGACGCGTCGCCTCTTGGTCCCACCACTATTTTACCCGACCTGATGGAGCTGGTCGGGCATCCTCCTTCTTGTGAGGCCGCCAGGATGACTTGGGCGGCCGTCACTGAGTCGTCCAGCCCGGTGACGCGCATCTCCGCGCATTTGACCGGGCGGCCGACTCTCACTATCTCCGGGCTGAGGACGTTCCTGAGCCTCTCGGCAAAGGCGTCCGCCTTCTCCTGCGCCCGCTCACCGTCGATGGTGAGCACGCGCGCGCCAGTTTGAGCCAGGCGGAAACCGAGCTTGGGGATGTCGAATTCCCCAAGATCGATCTTCGCTCTGGCTTCCTTGAGTAGGCTGGCGTACGTAACCCCCTTCTCCGCAGCCTTCTCCTCAAGAGTGAGGGTAACGGCCGCAGTGGCGGGGGTGCGCAGCTTCGCCTTCTTCTTCTTAGGGGCGACTTTGGATGGAGTAGTCGCCCCCTTCTTCTTCTTGGCCTTGCGTGGACCTGCTGTGGTCCACGGGGCCTCGGCGGGGGAGGGGTTGTTGGAGTCCCCCCCTTGCGCCGCCTCCTGAAACCTAACCTAACCTTTTTTTTTTTTTTTTTTTTTTTTTTTTTTTTTTTTTTTTTTTTTTTTACGTGCTTAAAATTCTTTACGAATACCCTACGACGCCGGGGGACATCGTAGGGTTATGTGGGACTCCCCAGCACCTATGACTGGCGCCGGGTTTACCCACTAAAAACCGCACGATGCCCTTCTTCGCGCCTAGGCCGGGGTCATGGGTATCGCGAAACATTCGTCCACGACCCCGCCAGCGCCTGCCTATGACAGGCTCTCCTCAATGCGGCGGCATAGGTGGTGTGCCACCGCTAGCCTTCTCCGAGAGCCCCCCCGGACATAGGGGGAGCGTTCTTCTCGGGACCCCTTGGGTGGGCAGCGATCCCCCGATCACCACCCACGGGTCTTAGGCGCCTCTCACTCGGCGTCCATGGCGGGGGCGGCTGGTGCCACCCTTGCGCCATCGGCCTTGGCCACTTTCTGGCGGGCCTTTTTAGTGGGCGTCTTCTTCTTTGGGGGAGGTGGCTTTTTCGCCGAGGTGACGCAACTGCCACTCCCCAACACGTGGTCTGCCTTTTTGCCGGCCGATAGACATACGGGGCAATTTGGGACCGCCCCGCAGTCCGACATTTTATGTCCAGGTTTGCCGCAGCGGAAGCAGAGTCCGCTGCGGTCCTCCGACCGGCAATTAGCTCCGATATGGCCTGTGGCAAGGCATCGGTAGCACCGCTTGGGCCGTTTGGCCAGCAGCACTACCTTTGCCGACGTCCACCCAATTTGCAGCCGCCCCGAGCTTGAGAGCTTCTTGGCGGCCGCTACTGGGACGTTCATCCAGAGGGAGCCGTCCCCTCTGCGTCCGGCTACGATCTTGCCCGGCCTGATAGTGTTGGCCGGGCAGCCTCCTTCATTAGCAGCCGCCTCCACGACTTCGGCGACCGTCACAGCGTCGTCTAACCCGGTGACGCGCATCTCCGCGCACTTCACCGGGCGGGCCACCTGCACTGCCTCTGGGTCGACGACCGCTTTCAGCCTCGCTGCAAAAGCGTCCGCCTTCTCCGAAGCGCCCTCTCCGTCCACTGTCAGCAATCGGGCGCCCGTCTCGGCCACCCGGAAGCCTAGCTTGGCGATGCCGAACTCCCGGAGGTCGATACGTGCCTTGGCGTCCGACAATATCTTGGCGTAAGTCGCCCCCCTATCCTTCGCCCCCTCCTGTAAGGTGAGTGAGATGGCTGCCGTAGTGGGAGGGCGAAGCCTCGCCTTCTTCGTCCTGGCTGGGGCGCTTTTGGCTGCCTTCGCCTTTTTCTTCGATTTTGACCCACGTGGCCCTACTGTAGTCCACGGGGCGTCAGCAGAAGCAGGGGTTGGAATGACCCTAGATTCTGCGGCCTCCTGTGCGGCCAAGCTCTTCTTCTTGGCCTTTTTCTTCTTCTTCGCATTTGGCG